>PVLC010020021.1:0-29780 GCA_004027655.1 Graphiurus murinus | reverse complement strand
CAAACTATGGAACCAGCCAAGATGTCCAACAACAGATGAATGGATTACAAAACTATGGGATATGTACACAATGGAATTTTACTCAGCCATAAAGAAGAACAAAATCATGTTATTTGCAAGGAAATGGAGGGAACTGGAAAACATTATGTTAAGTGAGATTAGTCAGTCACTAAAAGTTAAAAATCAAATGCTCTCCCTGATATGTGGAAGCTAGGGAGAAAATGGGACATAAGAGGGACTCCAGGTGAAGGAGAATTCTTAGGTGAACAAAAAATTTGACTTAATGGAAGGTAATGGGAGGAGGGGGGACACCCTAATGAGCATGATGTACTTACAAGATCACATCAAAGTCAATCACTAAACTGACCAGGAGATAGTGGGAGGGTGGGTGGGAATTGGGGAAGGGTTAATGAGAAATATGTGCATGGATGTCCTTACCTGTACTAGCTTGTACCCAACAAAAATGTGTAATTAACCCTGTTGTACCCAAGAAATGTATAAAAATCCATGTTAAAAAAAAATAAAATAAAATAAAATAAAAAAAAATACAGGGGTTACAGGATGGAATCGCACTAAAATTACCCAAACCTAAATGGATATGATTAAATTTAAACATAGCCAGGCGTGGTGGTGCATGCTTGTAATCCCAGCATTTGGGAGGCTGAGACCGGAGGATCCGGGTTCGCGGCCAGCCTCAGCTACTTAGTGAGGCCCTCTGCAATTTAGTGAGACTGTATTTCAAAATAAAGAATAAAAAATAGGGCTAGGGGTATAGCTCAGAGGTAGAATGCCCATGAGTTCAATCCCCAGTACCACAAAAAAAATAAATAAATAAAAATAGATTTTTCAAAAAAGAATTCTATACCTCCATTTCTGCAAAAGACCTCCTTTTAAACTTTAAAAAACTAAGCTTAATGCCACAAAAAGCTACTGCACTTGCTAACACCTCTGTATTAAAATGACCCAGTAACACCAACATATATGCAAATGCCTATGTGCAAACACCCATCGGCTCCAACTAACTATATCACTGGCTTAACCCAAACAGCTCCTATCTGACAGGCCTTCTTTAACCACTCAAGGTAGAGGTATTCTACTATTTTCCAGTTTCAGTTTTGATCTGATTGTTTAATACAGTGAAGGTAATGTGTGGACAGGGCCCTCAGGGATTGCAAAAAGATATTGAATTCCTTCTTCATTTATTAGTGGGAAAACTTCTTTCTATATAGAAATACCTTCCTTGAACTATTTGATTTCCTAGCAGTAGCCATTAATCATGTGTGACTACTTAAATTTAGATTTTTTAAATCTATACATATAAATAAGGTCTTCTGGTATAAATTAGCTGAATTATTAAATATAAATATAGGTAGGTGGGCCATTTTGCTTTCCTTAATTTTTCATCTGAAAATGAAAATTCTTTTTATAATCCCAAGAGTAGAGTTTTAAATCCTTTCATCTATATTTATAGTGTCATCTCTCTGCCACCTAATAATTATATTCTGCTGGTTATGGCTTCCGTTCTTTCATTTTTATTTCACCTGAATGACTAATAAAATTTATCAAATGAAAGAATCTATGGAGAGAGGACCCTGTCCCCACTTTACCTTCACAGGATTGAACAGTAAGACCAACAGACAACATTTCATAAGAAAAAAAATGAAAGAAAACAGTGGAATGCAAATTTCAAAGTGGTCAAATAAATAGAATCTCCACTCTAGTAAAACTATTCATTAACAATAAAGATGAGCTGGGTCTGGTTGCAGGCTCCTGTAATCCCAGTACTTTGGAGGCTGAGACAGGTGAATTGCACATTCAAGGACAGCCTCAGCAACATAGGAAGACTCTCATCAACCTAGCAAAACCTTGTTTCAAAACAAGGTAATAAAAAAGGCTGGGGGTGCAGCTTGGAGATAGAATGCCCCTGGGTTCAATTTCCAGTACCAAAAAGAATAAATAGATACATGGATGGATGGATGAATATGAGAAAAACCTTCTACTTCAGCTAGGCACAGATCACATCAAGAACTACAAAAGCAGGGTAGGGGAGAGGGAGGTGTTTATGAAAACTCAACCTGAGTATACATCAATTCTCAGTGGGTATGCGGGCAGGAGGTGACATTTGGTGGATTCTGGTTATTTTCTTTCTTACTTGCTTAAATTTATTTCTTTACTTTTGAGATAGGGGTCTTACTATGTTGCCCAACCTACTCTATAACTCTTGGGCTCGAGTAATCCCCCTGCCTTAGCCTCCTAAGAATCTGGGACTACAAATATGTATGCCACCAAATCTAGCTTCTTAATGTTAATTTTTAAAAGCTACCTGTGATAATGTGTAAAGTATCCCAAATGATTCTACTTCATAGCTGGGTGTGGAAAACATCAGCATAAATGATCTCACATAATCTGATCATTATAAATGGGTCAAAACATCATAATAAAATTACATACACATATAATAAACAATATTTTTCTCTAAAGCTGTTATAAAATTTGTCGTCTACAAACTATCTATGACTACATAATTTTGAACTTCATACAAATTTATCCCTTAATTTCTATAGTAGTGCCTAACGTAAATGTGTTATACCTTTTAGTATAAAATGGAGCGAAGTTCACCATACACAGAACCAAAATATTCTAAAATTAATCTGAAAAGCTTTAATAATAAAGCAGCTTATGTTTTGGCTTCTATGTAAAAAATCAACTAGCTGTGTGATAATCTGCCCATGTATGTTCTACTTTACTGGTCTATTATGTTTGTTTTAGTGCCAATACCATGGTATTTTTATTATTACAGCTGTGTGGTATATTTTGAAATCAGGTATTGTGATGCCTCCAGCATGGTTCTTATTGCTCAGAATTGCTTCGGCTGTTCTGAGTATTTTGATTTTCTACATGAACATTAGGACTGATTTCTCTAGCTCTCTGAAGAATTACATTGGCATTTTTTTATTCAGATTGCCCTGAATCTGTAGATCTCTTGGTAGTATGGCCATTTTAACAATATTTATTCTACTTATCCAAGAACAAAGGAGGACTTTCCATTTTCTGAGATCCTCTTTCTTTCTTTAGTGCTCTATAATTTTCATTATAGAAGTCTTTTACCTCCTTGGTTAGATTTATTCCTAAGTATTATATTTTTTGTTTGTTTGCTTGTTTGTTTTAAAGCTGCGGTGAATGGAGAAAGTGACTTTTCTACAAATGGAGCTGAGGAAACTGAATATCCATATGCAGAAGAATGAAAATAGATCCTTAACACCCTGCAACGAAACTCAAGAGTCAACTCAAGATGAATCAAAGAACTAGAAATTAGACCAGAAACTTTGTAATTACTAGAAGAAAACATAGGACTAATTCTCCAGCATACAGACACTGGTAGAGACGTCCTCAGTAAGAGACCCAAGGCTCAGTAAATAAAATTGAGAATCAATAAATGAGAGGGGATTGAGTTGAAAAGCTTCTACATAGCAAAGGAAACAATCAAGAGTCTGAAGAGAGCCTACAGAATGGGATAATATCTTTGCTGGCTGCTCCTCTGATAGAAGACTAATACTTAGAATATAAAAAGACCTTAAAATTCCTAACATTAAGCCGGCCGTGGTGGCGCACGCATATAATCCTAGTACTTAGGAGGCTGAGACAGGAGGATTGCAGGTTCAAGGACAGTCTCATCAGCCTGGCAAGACCCTGTTTCCAAAGAAGAAATACAAATGGCCAATACATATATGAAAACATGTTCATCCTCATTATCAATCAGAGAAATGCAAATCAAAACTACACTGAGATTCTATCTAACTACAGTTAGAATGGCAACTATCAAGAATACAAACAACAAGCCAGGCATGATGGCAATCCCAGTACTTGGGAAGCTGGGATTGGAGGATCTGGGTTGGCGGCCAGCCTCAGCTACTTAGTGAGGCTCTCCGCAACTTAGTGACACCCTGTTTCAAAAATAAAGAAAAAAAAATAGGACTAGGAGTGTAGCTTGGAGGTAGAATGCCCATGAGTTCGATCTCCAGTACCACAAAAAAAGAATACAAACAACAATAAATGCTATCAAGGATGCAGGGAAATAGGAACTTTCATACACTGTTGGTGGGGTGGCAAATTAGTAGAACCACTAAGAAGATTAGCATGAAGATTTCTAAAAAGAGTAGTAATGGAGCTATCATCCACATGAGGTACAGTTATATCGCTCTTCAGTATCTTTCCAAAAGAATTAAAGTTAGAATACTATTGTAAAACATATATGTTTATAGCAGCACAATTCACAATAGCCAAATTATGGAAACTAGATGTCAGTCAACAAATGAATGAAGAAAATGTAGTATATATACACAATGGAATTTAACTCAGCCATAAAGAACAAAACTATGTCATCTGTAGGAAAATGGATTGAACTAGAGACTATTATGCTAGGTGAGTTCAGCCAGTTGTTGAAAGTCAAAGGGCGTCTGTTTTGTCTCATATGTGGAAGGGGGAGACAAAATAGGAAACAAAAAAAGGAGGCTTGATGAAGGAAACAGTTCAAATAATGCTATGTCCGTATATGAAGGTATCACTACCAATCTCACTAATATGTATGGGGAAGTTGGGGGAGCCGGGCAGGATGCAGAAGAAAAATTGCAAGTGCGGTGTGCATATGTTATCACTTTGAATCTCACTATTACAAGGCACCAATAAAAGTATTAAAAAATAAAGCAGCCATCATAACAGTCAGGGTAATGACATAAAGAGCTGGCTCTGGTATGTCTTTGAAACAGTGACACATAGAAGAATTATTTCAATCTTTAAAAACAAAGTGAAAATGCATTAAAAGAAGTATCAATAACACTCTGAAAAGACAATGCAGCTTTTTTGTGAGTGTAATATTAGGAATTGAACAGAGGGGCATTCTATCTTTGAGCTACTCACCCAGTCCTATTTAATTTTTTACTTTTCAAACAGGGTGTTGCTAACTATCTGAGGCTGGCCTCAAACCTATGATCTTTCTGTCTAAGCCTCCTAAGTACGGAGATTGCAAGCATGCACCTCCATGCCTAGCTAAAAATGAGGAGTTTTGAATTATGAATAAAAGAAATCTTAAATATAGCCATTAGAGCTTGCAAATAAACTTTAGAGGCAAACATATTACATGACTCTTCTCTGTATACTCTGTGTAATAACTATTTCACTAAGCAACATCTTGACTATATGTAATAAGTATAAAGTATACAATTAAAGGGGTAATGTCCAGAACTTCATTAAAATTTATCTGTATATATTTAATTTGATTAAAGCATGATATGAGTGATAACTTGTGTTTGTTTCTAATTTAAACTTGAAAAGTTAAAACACTTACCTGAGTCTCATATAAGTGAGCAATGTGAAACTGAACTGCAAAGGATGATGGAAAAGAAAAAAAAAAAAATCAATAACAATACAGCACAGTTTGGGTAAATTAATTAAGAACACCAAAAAATGTAAAACAGCATAATATGTACTATATAAATTAAGTAAGAGAATATTTATTTACATTTTCCCCCTTTGGTGGTGGTACTGGGGATTGAACCCAGAGCCTTTCTACCTCTGAGCTACACCCCCAGCACTTTTTTATTTGGAAATAGGGTCTCATGATGTTGCTGAGGGTCTTGCTAAGGCTGGCCTCCAAACT
Organism: Graphiurus murinus; assembly: GCA_004027655.1. Lineage (NCBI taxonomy): Eukaryota > Metazoa > Chordata > Mammalia > Rodentia > Gliridae > Graphiurus > Graphiurus murinus. Next base: position 24,124 of record PVLC010020021.1, on the reverse strand, counting down.
TTGATCCTCTTGCCTCAGCCTCCCAAGTACCAAAAAATTACAGGTGTGTACCACCACAATCAGCTCTTTCATTTGTTTTTAATAAAATAAAATATATGAACAGCTATAATAAAGACCAAACATGATAACAAACTGTATGTGTTCATTGTTGGTCTTTATCAAATAAGATTTGTCAATATAAGTATTGAATTAGCATTAGTATCTATAGTGAGTACATTTTACTAAATTCAAAACAGTAACATTGAGCAAATAGAGAAAAAACATTATTGTCTACACTTTTGAAAAAATGGTGTTTAAAAACTAAGTTACAAGTGAAAAAATATAGCAAAGTCAATATTTAACAAAAAAACATTAAAAGCAAAAATGCCACTAGGTTTGGTAATAACACATGGAAGAACTGAGCTCTTGATTTTCTCTGTCAGCTCGTCAGTATTAGATGGACTTTTCATTTTTAATAAATAATAATAAAAAAAGACCATTTGAAGGAAAGTCGTAAACAGTCTCAAGATTGACAGCTGGGCGTGGTGGTACACTCTTGTAATCCCAGTACATAGGAGGCTGAGAAAGGAGGATCTTAGTTAGACCCTGTATCAAAACAAAAAGAATAAAATAGGGCTGGTGCAGATGAATGGATTACAAAACTATGGGATATGTACACAATGGAATTTTACTCAGCCATAAAGAAGAACAAAATTATATTATTTGCAGGGAAATGGATGCAACTGGAAAACATTGTTAAGTGAGATTAGTTAGTCACAAAGCATTCAAAAGCATTATGTTCTCCCTAATGTGCGGATGCTAGGGAAAAGAAGGGGCATAAGAGGGACTCCAGATGAAAAAGGAGAAACCCTAGACAAGTAAAGAAGTTGACTTAAGGAAAGGTGATTGAGGGATGGGGGGTGGGGGGGCACCCTAATGCACATGATGTACTTTCACAAATATATCAAAGTCGATCACTAAACTGAACTTGAGAAGGAGGGAGGGCGAGGGAGTGGGGTGGGAATTGGGGAAGGGGTTTAATGACAAATGTGTGCATATATGCCTTTATTAGCTTGTACCTAACAACGATGTATGATTACAATGCACCAATTTAAAAAAAAAAAATAGGGCTGGTAGTGTAGCACGGAGAAAGAACACCCCTGGGTTCCATCCCCAGTACCATACATGCACAACAACAACAACAAAAAAAACATTAACAAGTATATGCTGAAAATAAATGCAGAATATTTCAGCTTTTTATTTCTAGCTCTTCTGACACTATTCTACCATGAAGAATACTCAGCAAAAGCAAAACTGAACCAGGAACCTGCAATACCTTGATTCTATGATTTTCATTCTTGAATATGATTTTCATTTCGTGTGTGTGTGTGTGTGTGTGTGTGTGTGTGTGTGTGTGTGTGTTACTGGGGATTGAACTCAGGGGCATTATACCTCTGAGCTACACCCCAAGTCCTGATTTTTATTCTTTATTTTGAAACAGAGTCTCACTAAGTTGCGGAGGGCCTCACTAAGTAGCTGAGGCTGGTCATGAACCTGTGATCCTCCTGTCTCAGTTTCCCAAGTCCTGGGATTACAAGCATGCGCCACCATACCCAGCGTACAAGTCTATTTTACTTTACCCGGATTTCAAGAAGTCTGAGAGCTTTTCAAAATTAGACACAAAGCATTTAAATGGATTTTAAGAAACAGGTCCAAGGCTATAATCAATTTGTCAAAGTGGTGTGACCCTGAACTCTCTCATTGATTCCTCTGTAAGATTATGATTCAGATACCTTAAGACCTGGAAGGCTGAATTTTTATTCAGTAATAGATTTATTCAGTAATAGATTTTTATTCTGTAAGAGATTCCCCCCTCCCCTTTTTTGCAGCATGAGGAACTGAAACCCAAGAATGCAGTACCACTGTGCTGCATTCCAAGCCCTCTTGTAAATGTTATTTTGAGACAGGGTCTTGCTAAATGGCTCAGGCTGGCCTCAAATTTGCAATCATCCTGCAACGACCTCCAGATTAGCTGGGGTTACAGGCATGAGTCACTATGCCTGGCCTGTTATGGATTCTTGATGCCTATACCCTAAATCAACACCTGAAAATATTTGAACTAAATAATCTTAAGTTACCTGTCATACAAGCAAGATAAGGAAATAAAATACATGGTGAACTTTAAAATCAAATACCATTTTTGTACTGAAAGTAAAAGTTAAAAAAAAAAATCCATACAAAAAAAGAAGTGCTTCCTCTAGATTCTGTCCTAGGATTCATGAATAGGACCCCACTATCCCAAGGATACTAAATCTACTATCATCTTTGCTAGTGTGAAAACCACCACATACTTAAAATCTTAAGTCCTCTTCAAAGTGGAACATAACTACACATCTAAGAAAAAGCTTCATTTGGCAAGTTTCAATTGAAGTGAAAATTTTTAACAAATACTGCTACAAAGTTATTAAATTTTATTCAGAAATTAGTATATATTTAAAAATTAAGTAAAAGGAGAATAAATGATTTTATGCCAAGAGGCAATCATATGATGAAAAGTGTCACATCAACATTATTCTACCTTCCCAACCGTAAACTGTAACTAACCTCTCTTAAATAGCTCCAGAAGCAGTAAGGGTAATTTCTTATTTCTTAATTAAATAAATGAAACGAGCCACAAAATATCTCCCAACAAAAATGTTTCTAAAACATCCCTTTAAGCCAGGCATGGTGGTGCAAGCCTGTAATCCCAGCACTTGGGAGGCTGAGACAAAAGGATCGATAGGTTCAAGACCAGACTCAGCAACTTAGTCAACCTAGTGAGACCCTGTTTCAAAACAACAACAAAAAAATTCTTTTTTGATGGCTGGTGACTCTGAAAAGAATGCCCCTGGATTCAGTCCCCAGTACTGAACACCCACAAATAAGATTCCTTTACTTTTTATAATATTTTTTGAGGTGCTGGGAATTTAATGCAGGGATTTATAGGTCCTTGTACATGCTAGACAAGCACTCTATTACTCAGCTACAGCCCCAGTCCCTCTGTGCTGTCTTAACCTGTATTATATTCAAAATTCTACAGCTTTTTCACTGATCTTATCATTTCCTTAGGCACTTCTAAACACTACTTTCCTCTAACATTTTTCTACATTGTTGCCTAAGAGGAGACTGGATTGCAGGAAGAGTTGAGCATTGAATTGGCCTGTTCTTAGCCGGGCATGGTGGCACACGCTTGTAATCCCAGCATTTGGGAGGCTGAGACCGGAGGATCCAGGTTCGAGGCCAGCCTCAGCTACCTAGTGATGCACTCCACGACTTAGTGAGACCCTGTTTAAAAAAAAAAAAAAAGAATTAAAAATAGGGCTGGTGGGGTATAGCTCAGAGGTAAAATGCCCCCGAGTTCAATCCCCAGTACTGGGGGAGAAAAAAAAAAGAATTGGCCTGTTCTTGTCTGCATGCTGCAGCTCAGCAATTTGCTCCATCAGCTACTTCAGGCTTAGTGGCAATAATAGTTTCCCATTATTCCCTTTCCCTGGGCCCTTACTTAGCAAAATATTGACTTTCTAACTCCTACAATCCTTTGAAATATATAAATTTTCATTAAGAATCAATTTTTCATACACTCTAAAATCTTCATTTTTTTAAGTAATAAAATTTATTTAAAAATCCAACTTGAATCCAATGAATATTCTTTAAAGTTGTTTATTAGATACTCTAAAGTTCACTAAATAAACAATTATGCTAAAACATACGTACTGATAAATACATTAAGTCAACTCAATCTATTTTTGGAAAGAAATCTATATAGAAGTAGAAAATAGTCAGGCGTGGTGGTGCACGCTTATAATCCCAGTACTTGGGAAACTGAGACAGGAGGATCGCAGGTTCACAGCCAGCCTCAGCAACCTCATGAGGCCCTCCACAACTTAGTGAGAACATGGTTCAAAATAAAATGTAAAAATAGGGCTGGGGTGTAGCTCGGAGGGAGAATGTCCCGGAGTTCAATCCTCAGTAACACACAAACACATACATACATACATACATACATACATATACACACACACACAGAGAAAATAATTGTTTGAAAAAAATTACCATGTTGGAGTATATTTCACAAACACATTCTTCTTAAATTAATTGAAAAATGATACCTCAAAGTCTGTATATGACGTATAAAACTATAATAAAAAGTTAAAGTATAACTTCATAATTACCAATAATTTTAACACTACACAGCATAGTAAGTGAGCAACCACTTAAGAACCTTTGTACATTCATTTTACCTAAATGACAGGCAAACCCTGTTGTTAATACCTCGAAATCATCTACAACATAATTAATATACACACATAAAAATCAATCAGGTTTATTAGGGCAGATAATTTTAATTCAATAACCTACTTCACTGGCCTATTTCAGACACAAGCTTTTCATAATATCTGGTCTCATATGTTCTATTTGTACAAGTAGCCATGACAACCAATAGTTACTTTCAACAATTCTACAAGAAAAAATTGCAAAGAATTTATCACTAACGTTATGAATATGATTGTTATGATATGAGGTGAAGTGATCTGAATACATGTAGAAAACTATAGTATTTAATACTTACTTTCAGCATTGGACAAAGTGCAGGAATTACAGTCAACCAAAGCTAACTGAAAATGCTGCAAGAGGAGAGGAAGAAAATTAATGCACTAAATTTAGAGTCACAAAGTGTCTTAAAATATCTTTTAGGTATGTAAGATATAACATAATACTGAAACTATGTTATAGAAATAAAATGTTCTAGTCAACCAACTAGAATTATTTTGAACATTTAATGCTGACAAATAACATGTTGTTGGTTACTTTCTTGAGATAGTTAGGAATGGAGAATTTGAAGAATTAATTTGACTAAGTTATCCTGTGTGTATTTTATTTATATAAAAAAACTTAGCCGGGCGTGGTGGCGCACGCTTGTAATCCCAGCATTCGGGAGGCTGAGACCGGAGGATCCAGGTTCGCGGCCAGCCTCAGCTAGTCAGTGAGGCACTCCGCAACTTAGTGAGACCCGGTTTCAAAATAAAGAATAAAAAATAGGCCTGGGGGTGTAGCTCAGAGGTAGAATGCCCCTGAGTTCAATCCCCAGTACCGCAAAAAAAAAAAAAAAAAAAACTTGAAATTTTTTAAGTCTTAGTGTAAGCAAGAAGTAATATAAAATAGTTTAAATAGAATACATGATCATTTTAAAAACGCAAGTAGAACTCCAATGGTATTAATGCCAGAACATTGCTTTTTATCTCAAATATAATTTATTTTATAATGTATGTGTAGAATTCCTAAGACAATATTAAACCGCTATAAGATTAGAAGCATCCACTTATAATATCGGAAGTCTACCGAAAAAATACATGTTAGCATCAATGCATAACACAGTTTTGTTGTTGTTGTTGTTGTGTGTGTGTATGTGTGTGTGTGTGTGTGTGTGTGTGTGTGTGTGTGTTTTTGTGGTACTGGGATTGAACTCAGAGGCATTCTACCTCGGAGCTATACTCCCAGCCCTATTTTTTATTCTTTATTTTGAAACAGTGTCTCACTAAGTTGCAGAGTGCCTCACTAGGAAGCTGAGGCTGGCCGCAAACCCGGATCCTCCGGTCTCAGCCTCCCAAATGCTGGGATTGCAAGCGTGTGCCACCATGCCCGGCTCATAACACAGATTTTTAAGAATGCAAAATTTCAAGAACACTTAGTGATATCTGAGAAACAATCAACATTAAATCTGGCATATAAATAAGCACTAGAGTTGATAAAAAAACTTCTTTAGGTTAAAGAGTAAGATAAGTAAATCTCTTTGAACACTTCTAAAAAATAGTCCTATAAATTCATATTCAAGTTTTCTGAGCATCCACAAATATTTAGCATTAAATCAGCTAAAGGACAAACCATGTTTTGTTTTGTTTTTTTGGTAATACTTGGGATTGAACTCAGGAGCATTCTACCTCTGAACTACACCCCCAGCCCTATTTTTATTCTTTATTTTGAAACAGAGTCTCACTAAGTTGCAGAGAATCTCACTAAGTAGCTGCGGCTGGCTAAGAACCTGGATCCTCTGGTCTCAGCCTCCCAAGTACTACGATTAAAAGCATGCACCTCCATGCCCAGCTCAAACTATATTAAAAAAAAAAAAAAAAAAAGTCAACCACAAAAAGCTCATTTCTATCCATGATCCAAATATCAAAAAATTTATACTTTTATAACTGCTGGACAAATAATTGATATTCATGATGACAACTTCTAGACGTAACCTCCAAAACTTTCTTTTATCAAAAGAAATTAATTATATCAAAGTGATAAGTGCTATATTTCAACACAGAATTAACAAAACTATACTTGGTAAATTCAATCTTTCAATTAATAAGAATAAAACAAGTGTCAGCTACCTAATGTTGTAAGAATTAGAAAGCATTATTTAGTATGAACACAGTAGTTATGTATCTGCTCACGAATGTCTGTTATGTGCATGCATAATTAGGATAGCCTACATTTGCCATACTTTTAAAATTTAAGGCTTGTAACATCTTCTCAATGGATAAATTATTAACAAAATTACTATAACCCAGAAATATTAAATGCCTGATCTATTTAACAAGTATTTATTGAGAGCCTATGCCATAAAGATAATGCAGACACTAGGGATACAATGGTCAGCAAAATAAAAATAAAAAAATTATTTGCCACGGTTGACTGAATGAAAAAAGTCCAACATTTGAATACTTCAAGAACTGCTTGTATTTTCCCTTAGCCTATTAGGCAAACTATGTCTTCAAACATCCCTTTAGTATGCTACCATAGCAATACAAAACAAACTATTTAAAGATGTAAATACTATGAAAGCAATAAAAAATGCTTTCTAATTGCTATCCTCGGGACAAAAAGAGCAACACAGCAATCACACAATCAGACATTTCTATGTCTACCCTATCCTGCAAACAGAAATATTTAGATAAAAGATGGACGTTTTCTAACTAAGACATCAAAGGCTGTTTAAGATAGCAGTACTTTAGTTTTACTATTTCACTACTGAAACCCTATGAGGAAGAAAATCGATCAGCATTCAAGATCCCGCAAAGAAACCGGGCAGGGGCAGTTTTGACATGTTTTATGTAATTATTAAATAATCTTAAAAGCAATAATCTAGTTACTGATATACTACCTCAAACCTACAACACCATGAAATAGCAAATATTTCCAAAAAGCAAAAATAGAGAAAAATTACTCAATAAAAGGACACCCATTCAGAAGCATGCATATGAGAATGAAAGAACCTACAGAATAGCTACTGTTTATAAGAAACTTGAGAAAAACACACACACCTTTCAGCACACTAAAGGTAGATGAGGGCCCAGGATGGGGATAAAATTATCTCATTGCTTCATTTCCAATATCTAAACCAGATGCAAAATAGATGTACCCATTAATACATAAATCAAGAGAAAGGACTATGATAACCAACCTGCAAACCTCAAAATATCATGGTAAAATATCTAGCAACCAACAGAAGCAGCTAGGAAACAGACTCCTACTAACTATGTAAAACAGTTATTATGCAGAAGAGGCCTCGGCAGTTTAAAGACTATCTACAAACCTCAAGGCAGAAAGCAGCCTCAAGAAAATGAATTTTCCAACTAAGATTTGCCTACAATATGCTTTTAATGTTACAGTGATTCTCTTTTCATAGAGCACTTTTGGTCCAATTTAAAGAAAGGTTTGGTAAAATTTCTGACATCTTTTATCACCAAAGTCAACTTTTGTTTCAAAGCATTTGACTTAAGATTTCAAAATTATATTATAGTACTTTGTTTCACATAGCAACTTGATTTGTAATTGAGGAAGAAAATCTATATTCATGTGGTTACATGTAAAACTTGAGTTTCAAGATTTTATTTCTCTTTAAATTGTTTTATTTATAGCTGCATAGTATATGTGGTGATCTCATGAATCTTTTTCATTGTAGAACTCTTCTCAATCATAAGACAAGCAATCAAATAACTTTTCATAATTGGGAAATTATGTTTATTTATAAATTATTAACTTGAAGCAATTTAAATTCCGCAACCTAATCTGATTCAGTGGGTTGGGGTGTAAAACCCTACAAACTAGAAAAAAAAAGCTCCTGTAAATTATTCCAACACAGTGCCAGGGTTAAATGCCACTATTCTAAAGTTTTTAAATTGTGTGCTAGGCGGGTGTGGTGGTGCATGCTTGTAATCCCAGCATTTGGGAGGGTGAGACCAGAGGATCCGGATTCGCAGCCAGCCTCAGCTACCTAGTGAGGCCCTCCACAACTTAGGGAGACCCTGTTTCAAAATAAAGAATAAAAAATAGGGCTGGGGGTATAGCTCGGAGGTAGAATGCCCCTGAGTTCAATCCCCAGTACCGGGGGGTTAAAAAATTGTGTGATTACACACAGAAACCTTTTTTTTTTCTTCTGATCATATAAACAAGGCATGTACAGTCAATACTGATGTCTATATTTAATCAAAGTAGACACAGGCTATTAGGAATAACATGGGAATAACATTAGGAATAACTCTGGAAATACACAGAAAAGATAATCCATAATGGAATTCAAATAAATATAGACAAGGAAAGTTTAAAAAAAACAAAAGTTACTTCTAGACAAGGAAACACTGTTAAGAGTTCTTATAAAATGGGGTTTTATGTCAGGTACTCTTGCAAATCAAAGGTAATTCTTTCCTTTTTTATTGTTACAGAATGCCACACTTCTGGTATGATTGAAAACCAACAAAGATGGTCTCTAAAAATTAATACTCTATGATAAGCCGGGTGTGGTGGCACACGCTTTTAATCCCAGCATTTGGGAGGCTGAGACCGGAGGATCTGGGTTTTCGGCCAGCTTCAGCTACATATTGAGGCATTCCGCAACTTAGTGAGACCCTGTTTCAAAATAAAGATTACAAAATAGGGCTGAGGGTATAGGTAGAATGCCCCTGAGTTCAATCCCCAGTACCGGAAAAAAAAAAAAAAAACTCTAAGATAAATGGATGAGAACAAGAAAATGCCTTAGGTTGTGATGATACTACTTTAGGGATATGATCTATGAAAATAAGGTAGAGAACTGAAACTGTTAAGTTCTGTCAGGGCTTATGAGACACATTCCTGGACACACTGATCTGACTGATGTTCTCTCAAAGTCCTCAAACTCACTTATTCTGGTTCTCTTTTATTTAATACAAAGTTATTAAAACTGCTTCTAGGAGAGACTCTACTGCACATCAATAACTACCTAATAGATAATAGATCCTGGCAATGCTCACTCAGAAATGAGGCTCCTTCTTTGAAGTTTAGACTAGTATGGTCTCTTCCAAAATTTTTGTTAACAAAAAAGACAAAACATACCATATACTGGAGATGTTGAAAAATTATTTCTAGTGCTTCATTTTTTAGCTTTAGACTTATATATGTCTACACCAACATCTGATATCCCTCAGGTATCTCCAACTCAATATACTCTTCAAATGACTCTTCTCCATTCAGAGCCTTTTCATCTCCCAAACTACAAACCTGCTGCAACTACTTTCTCTGTCCCTTACTTTAGTAAACAGTACAATGATCCAAGCCAATAAATGGGGAAACTTCCCACATGGAGTCAGTTAATAAATCTCAAAATCTCTAGGATGCAAAGCCCCTTCCCATTCATCTATCATCCATCCATACTCCAAGAACCCATTTATTCTACTGCTCTTCTTCATCCTTTTTCCTGTAACTGTATCCTACTTAGCTCCGAATTCTTCACTACTACTATAATTTACAAAAGTATAGGTATGTAACTGATCACCCCCACCACCACCACCAGTACTGGGGATTGAACCCAGGGGCATTCTACCTCTGAGCTACACCCCCAGCCCTATTTTTATTTATTTATTTATTTATTTATTTATTTATTTATTTATTTATTTATTTATTTATTGGCGGTACTGGGGATCGAACTCAGGGGCATTCTACCTCTGAGCTATACCTCCAGCCCTATTTTTAATTCTTTATTTTGAAACAGGGTCTCACTAAGTTGCGGAGGGCTTCACTAAGTAGCTGAGGCTGGCCACGAACCCAGATCCTCCAGTCTCAGCCTCCCAAGTACTGGGATTACAAGCATGCGCCACCATGCCTGGCTCCGGATTACAACTGTTAAAAATCTGGTCCTAGTGTGTTTCCAATCTGTGTATACAAATGATCGGAAAAGGAGTCAACCTAATTTTCAAGTTCTGTCCACCTAGTGAACAATTTGCATTCGTATAAGAAGACTGAATGTACACAAATAAGAAATACAAGGTGAGCATACTACATATTTTATAAAGAGGATATGCAACAATCTGGCATATAAAATATTATTTTGAAACATAACTTATTTTAATAAGACATTAGATATACAGATAGCTTAATAAAGTTGCTTTTTTTTTTTTTCCTTTTCTTTTTCGGTACTGGGCGTTGAACCCAGAGGCATTCTACCAGTGAGCTATACCCTCAGCCCTTTTTATTATTTTTATTCTTATTCTTATTTTTGAAACAGAGTTTTGCTAGGTTGCTGAGGGTCTCCTTGCTAAGTTGCTGAGGCTGACCTCAAATCTGAAGTCCTCCTGTCTCAGCCTCCTAAGCACTGAGATTACAGGTATATGCCATCACACCCAGCTATAAAGTTGCATTTTTAGATCAAATATAATTACTAATTTAAGTCATATGAGTAAACACCAAATATCACTTTTTAATTAGGTTACTGCACATATATGCATATCCTTTTCAAACATGCATTTTGTAGATACTAAAGTATTTCAGCCACTTTTACTACTTCACATATTGGAGGCATAACTCAAGGCAGAAATAAATATCAAATGATAAAACAATACTGGGCAGGTTGAATGAAGTAGAGAAACTATTATGAAATCAATAAGATATGCCAATTAGGATGTTGCCTCATATCAGAGAATACAATCAAGGAATGATTACAAGGTAAAGTACAAGTTGACGAGTAGTGGAAAATGGAAAAAGCAGAAGAAAAATCTTATTATCCCCAAGCAAGGAAAAATGGACAGAAAACAAAATAAACAGCAATGACCATTCTCGTCGAAAAGGAACTGTGATGTTACATTCAGGTGAAAACAGAATTCCACTGCCAAGGACTAGAAGGAGGAAAGATTTAAATCACAAGAATGAAATGGCTTTGCAGTTCCCTCAGTCATAATCCAATATCCTGCCAACTGTAAGAAGCCAAGTGAACTCTGACAATATGAATTTTATGTATAAAGAACCAATAGGTATACTGAAGGAAGAAATACAGTGTAACTAATAGTAAGAAAAAAATCTTAAGACACTACCAGAATAACACACTAATATTTTTTAGTATCTGCTTAAGTTTATCCAAAAAGAATAGATATTAAGAGTTGCCTGAGTGAGCTTTTAAATAAAACTGAATATGGTAGTAATGAAAAATGAGCTAAAACTGTAGAGCTGGTCCTAACCTTAGTGATGTTGCTAACCAATACCCAAGGACACTGTTATGGGTTGGATATAGAATATCCCCTAGAAAAGCTTAAGTACTGGCAATACAAAAATGTTCAGGGGTTGAAATAATCCAGTCACGGGGTTCTAATCTAGTCAGTAGACGAATCCATTGATGGATTAATTATCTAAATGGATTTACTGGGTGGTAATTTAGGCAGATAGGGTGGGGCTGGAGGAGGTAGGTCACTGGGGGGTATGGCCTTGGGGATTATATATGTCCCTCACACCTAGCCCTTGCTAACTATGCTTCGGGCCTCCATGATGTGAGAGTAGCATCCCCCCATTCATCCTGTGGTCATTGCTTCCATTTATGCTTTGGAGCTGGCACTATGGACTGAAACCATGAATCCCCGTAAATCCTTCCTACTCTAAGTTGTTCTTGTCAGGTATTTGATAATAGTGATAGGAAAGTTGACTGAAAGAAGTAGCCATCAAGAAACAAAAATTAGGCCTCTCTTACTGTCTGTCTATACATCCAAACTAGTTCCTAAGAAGACTCCACAAATGCAGGTTCTATGATATGCCAACACTTTTAGATCCTTTCTTAAGGAATTTCTATCCCTTTTTGGAATTATGTTTTAGGCCAAATCTCAAGATAAACACTAAATCTTACAGTTTTAAACCACTCACCAAATTCTTCTAAGCTATTGAGGGACAAGGGAACTTTTCCAATCCTCTAAAAAAGGCAAGTCACTTGGGTGAGGCATCTCTATCTCACAAATCAAATCACTCAAGATCAGAATTTTCAAAATGCCAGTTGGGAGAGGCGAGCTACTGAGCATCATCAAGGAAACAGGACAGGAATGGAGAAATTTCAGCAATCTCCATAATCTTCAGACAATGGAACTGGAAACAGGAATCAAGAAAACAGGACAGGAATGGAGAAATTTCAGCAATCTCCATAATCTTCAGAAAATGGAACTAAGAAAAATGTACAGTTAGACCATCAACAAAAAAAATTATAGGTATGTTAGAAAGTTAAGGCATGGATAAAATTAATAGGTAGTGTTCAAATTCTCAGCAAATACTTCTATAATATGTAGAAGTTCACACTTAACTACGCAAAACAAATGACCTGCATTCTACGTTAAAAAGTAAAAAAGAAAAGACAGGAGGCATTTATTTCATGGATTTCCAAAGTGGCTTCTAAAAGGAAGTACATACCATGCCTTCATTTAATCTTTCTGCCTTAATATATTAGCATAAAAATATGACAACAAAATGCCTGAGTTTTACACAGGATATTAGATCAAATCAGGCACCTGGAAATAAATGAAGTAGTTCCCTGAGAAGATCTAGGTTTCGTTGTCAAGCTGGGCACAGTGAAACACACCTGTAATCCAAGTAACTCTGGAGGCGAAGGCAAGAGGATCTCGAGTTGAAAGCCGGCCTTAGCAACTTAGTCAGATGTGGGCATGGTAGCGTACACTTGGGTGCTTGGGAGACCAAGAAAGGAGGATCGTATGTTCACGGCCAGCCTCAGCAACTTGGTGAGGTCCTGAGATGTAGCTTAATAGTAGAGCACATGCCTGGCATATGCAACCTCCTGGGTTCAATCCTCAGTACTACACACACACACACATACATACATGCACATGCGTGGACACACACACAGTTTAATGTCAAATATAATTAAGAGAGGAAACATGCCAAATGAACTGGAGCACCTGAAGAAAATAACAAACATCAGTTTGTATAAGAAAGAATCCTATTAAGAGATGATGAATAAAACCAGTTTTGGTTTTTAAAATATGTTAAGCCTGTACTGTGAGCATTTTATCATTTTATAGCCTCTTCTAGTTCATTTATCTACCCATTCAAGAAAAACCAACACCCAGTGAAGTGCCAAGTTAATGCACAAAATTCATTTGAGTTCAAACTATTTTCTTTAACCTAACTCAGTAATTTTCATCTTTCCATCCCTTTTATAGTAACTCCTTCAATCAGCATTTATCATTTTCAAATGCCAAATTATAAGACTTTTTATATTGACACCTAGACCAACTATCCACAAGCTCCCACTTTAAAAAGCCACCCTTTTTAGTTATCTTCCTTTAAAACCCCCCAAAAATCGAAAGCTCACATATTTTAGCAATATTTAAATATGTAAACATTAGGAAACTAAATATATGCATTAGCCTTAACTGACTGAAGAATATGGGTGTTGTTATATCTTATTTTGCATTTATTAGCTTCACATGAAGGAAATAATTTTAACAGTCTTCCAGGATGTGAAAATTAGGGGCATTATATAAAACTATTCGTCAAAATTAGCATACTTTTATTGAAGTAACGATAGCATACTGCTTCAAATATATGACAAATGTAAGTAATTATCATTAATAGCATTAAAAGATAATGAAATAAAATCTTGAATTAATTATATGGTGCTAAACGGGCAACTAAACCCACATGGGGAGATATTATCTAAAGTAGAGAAGAACAGCAACAATAATATACCATGTACAACTGTTACCCTGGAATAGACTTTGGTTCAAATAACATTAAACTAGTTCACAAATTAAGAACTGGTATCTTCACCACTCACTAAACACATGAAATCTTTATTGGCCAATTTAATGGAAAAATAACAGCACATTATTGAAAATGTAAACTCAGCATTAACTTCACATTTCTAAGAATGAGCAGAGTGACTAAAAATATAAGGATTAATTTCTGAGACAAGAAAATAGGTTTCAAATTAGAGAAATTTTATATGGTAAACTAAGAACTAAAGAATGGCTAAAAATTTTATCTGCAAAATATAGAATGTGACTATATTCATCTTTATATCAATCTTCTGAGGTAGATCTGATTATTCCATTTCTATAGACATAGAATCAGAAGAGGCAGGAATCTTACACAAGGTTATACTATTAGTTACAGGGATTGCAGCAGGATCAAATTTCAAAAACAAATTTGCTAGTCCGAGGAACTGTTCACACAGTACCCAAACAAAATCACTTTGTTTCAGAGATCCATTTTGTGAGAAATGCTATCACTATTAATAGAAACAAAACACAAGACCCTAGGACATATTTCCTCTGTAGGTCAGAAGAAAGAACCTATTATGAAAATTAATTGTATTTTATTTAAATATTTTGCAATCTAAGAAGTATTATACATGCTACATCCGTCTCCAGGAAGAGTGAAAGAAGGTAGAAAAGACTTTATCTGTAATGGAAAGATTGTTCACACCATCCACGTTACCCACCATTCACCCCTCCATTAGATAGGAACAGTGTATAGAGAGACTTGAACCCTGCTCAAACATTGGGCATACCTGATCTAAAAGTAACCACATTTCCTCTGATAAGAAATTAATTAAAAAGGGCCAGGCGATAAGGCACAGTGGCACATGCCTGTAATCCCAATACTTGTGAGGCTGGACAGGAGGATAACAGGTTTGATGCCAGCCTCAAGCAATTTAGTGAGACCTTGTCTCAAATTTAAAACTAAAAATGGCTGGAGGTGTAGCTCAGAGGTAAAAGGCCCCTGGATTCTATCACCAGTACGTACACACACACACACACACACACACACACACACACACACACACACACAACCTTGTGGCCTATTTCTAGCCAATGAGATGCAAGCTGAAGTATTTTTGAAGAGATTAACAGGAAGCTAGCATCTTGTCCCTCCATGAAATAACAATAAGCATTAATTGAGCATATATTATATACCAGTACATAAATCACTGCTTTATATTATCTTTCTATGATGAAAGATTTCACTTTGCTTACACATAGCAATCCTCTTATACTATCAAATAGAGCAACCAGCCATTAGAATAAGCCAACAGAGAACTAAATAGAAAATGAACCCATGATGAAACCTTGAATCAGCTGAATCAACCAATTCTGAAGATTAAATCTCACAAATAAGCTATTATTTTTATTTTAACAAGCTTGAATTAGAGTTTCTGAGGTTGCAGTCTAAAAAGCATCTATACCAATACACTTTGCTAGGAAACAATGTAGTAGAAAGGTCAACAGAGGTTCTGTATCTATCCCAGTGAAGGCAAAGTATTTGCTGGGAAAACTGGAAGTAAGCTAAGGGGGAGAGGGGTGTATCATTCCTTATGATTCCTACTTTCCCTCACACTGAATGCTAAGCATTTACAGTAATAAACTAAAATATCTTCTCCTCAATTAAAAAACGCTTCTTAAAATAGACAAGACAGGCTTAAATAGCCAATGTCAGGATGATATAAAAAGGAAATGAGCCAGGTGTAGTGTTGCATGCCTGTAATTCCAGTACTTGGGAGGCTGAGATGGGAGTGGTTCAAGGCCAGTCTCAGCAACTCAATGGGACCGGGACCTGTTCCAAAATAAATAAAATAGAGCTGGGGTGTAACTCACAGGTAAGAATGCCCCTGGGTTCAATTCCTAGTACCCTTCCATCCAAACTGCATGAAACACTTATACTATAAGGAAGAGAAATATCAAGGATTTTAAAATTTCTTTTCTATATTCATACAAATGAAATAGACATCAGAATGTTATAAAGTTTTTAGTGTGTGTATTTGTGTGTGATACTAGAGATGGAACTCAGGTCATCCTGTCTCTGAGCTACACCCCCAGACCTATATATATGTATGTATATATGTATGTATGTATGTATGTATGCATGCATGCATTTATTCATTCACTCCATTTTAAAAAAGGGTCTCACTATGTTGCTGAGGCTGGCCTCGAATATGTGATCCTCCTGTCTCAGCCTCCCAAGTACTGGAATTACAGGCATGCACTACCAGGTCTAATGTCAAGTATTTTTAATAAATGAAGAAAAAGAACCGGGCATAGTGGCACATGCCTATATCCCAGTACTTGGAAGGTTGAGACAGTAGGATCACAGGTTCCAGTCCAGGCTCAGCAACTGAGTGAGACGCTGTTTCCAAATAAAAAATAAAAAAGGATGGGGGTATAGCTCGGAGGAGAATGCCCCTGGATTCAATTCCCAGCACCACAGAAGGAGGAAAGAGGGAGGGGGAAGGGGAGGGAGGAGGGAAAGGAAGGTGGGCTTAATAAATATTTACAATTAAGTAGGTATGAAGGGGGGGAAGTTGTAAAACTAAATGAAATAAGTATCTAGAAAAAGAAAGTCCAGTTAAATATAAGGAAAATCAAGAGATTTCAGTATGTCAAAGAAACCAAAAGGGAAGGGGAGGGGGAGCTTTTAAGTAATGCAAGAATGAACCCAGTATAGTGGCACATGCCTGTAATCCCAATACTTGGGAGGCTGAGGCAGGAGGACTGCAGGTTCAAGGCCAGCCTCAGCAACTTCATGAGGCCATCAGAAACCTAGTAAGACTGATTCAAAATACAAAATCAAATAGAGCTGGAGGTAGAGCTCAGAGGTAGAATGCTCCTGGGTTTCATCCCTGGGGAAGGGAGGGAAGGAAGGAAGGAAGGCAGGCGGGCAGGCAGGCAGGCAGACAGACAGGCAGGCAGGCAAAAGAAGTCTGCCCTTACTTAAAGCAATTTTACTAAGCTCACCATGACTTAAAGGTTTGGCTTTAACTTATGCCTCAACAAATAAAAGTGGCATACAGAAATGTTTTGGTTGAATTAAGTAAAGCAGGGACACTTTTAATTAGCTGTGTAACATTGTTTCCCGATTAATGGGGTTTTCGAATACTGCCACATTCATGAAAACAAATTTGTGTCCACAGAATTATTAAGGATATCACTGTACTGGTAATTCAGAGATAGTCACATTCCATAATTTAGGATACATATTACTTTCCCCCCTCAAATGCATTTCCTGACCAACATTTATTGAACTGCTATCAAAAGCCCTTTTACAATATAATAGGCATATTGTGACAACACTAAGAAATACTCAACTAAGTTTATTTTGTATAAGACATGTTAAGACTCATTGATAGCTAATGGAAATTGCGAATGTCCAAGCAGAGGTGTTAAACTATACAAAAACTATACAAGGCAGCATATCTATAATTACGTTTTCATTTCAAATCCACTGGCATCCCACAATATAGTTTGAGAAAATGCTAGTCTAAACCTAAGGAAAGCTGGTAATTTCTAGGCATCCCTTACTCTCCATAGCACTTACACTAACCCTAGAACCTATTCCTCAACTGCACTTACCTTGCAGCACTGTGGTAAGAATTCTTCACAAATTACTTGTCTTAATATCTTGGGTTGTATCTCTCTCTTTTATACAATCAGCAGAGTTCTTATAAACTCATAAATGGTAAAAACAGTATCTGCATAATTTCTACTTTAAGAATCTATAACCATTAGGCACTCTTAAGTACAGTTAAAAAAAAAAAAAAAAACTTTAGTAGTTTATTAGTGAGTTCAAATTAAAACTCACTGTAAAATCATTCTTGATCTCTGTGCTTCACTTTCCCCCACCTTTAGAATCAAGACAGTACGAAACAGAGATATTTAGAATACAGCAACAATTATAAATAGTTGTTAATTAAGCCGGGCGTGGTGGCGCACGCTTGTAATCCCAGCATTTGGGAGGCTGAGACCGGAGGATCCGGGTTCGTGGCCAGCCTCAGCTACCTAGTGAGGCACTCTGCAACTTGGTGAGACTCAGTTTCAAAATAAAGAATAAGAAATAGGGCTGGAGGTGTAGCTCCGAGGTAGAATGCCAGAGTTCAATCCCCAGTACCGCAAAAAAAAAAAAAAAATAGTTGTTAATTTACAAAAACTTAACCTATGTCCTAGACCTTCTAATCTTTTCAAACTACAATTCCTTTGTTATGCAGGAAAGCATTATTTTCATGAAAAGCTCAGTGAGACCTAAAGTGATGGCACAGACAGTACGAGAAACTCAATGAAAAATGAAAAATTGGAGAAATATAAAATTTCCATAGGAGCCGGGTGTGGTGGCGCACGCTTGTAATCCCAGCATTCGGGAGGCTGAGACCGGAGGATCCGGGTTCGAGGCCAGCCTCAGCTACGTAGTGAGGCACTCCGCAACTTAGTGAGACTCGGTTTCAAAATAAAGAATAAAAAAAAATTGGGCTGGGGGTATAGCTTGGAGGTAGAATGCCTCTGAGTTCAATCCCCAGTACCGCAAAAAATAAAATAAAATTTCCATAGGAAGTAAGATATTTAATCAACAACACATTATTTTTTCCCAACAATGTTTATACTCACAAACCAGCAATCCAAATGCCTTGAGAATATTCTTAGGTATAAGATATGCTCTGCTCGTAGGGGTAGACAGATTTCTACTGAGACCCACACAAAGAAATGGCCAGTGATTGGGTCACAGATAAGCATCATTAAGTAGCTGCTTTTGACTTTTATAGTGACAAATTGCTTACATAGGGGTGATTTAGATGTCCAGAGATTGAAACATTTAACTTTTTCTGAGGATAGACCTTAGTTAAAACTTAAAAACAAAATGAAAGTTTAATAGTGTAATTAGTTACCATGCAAATCTTAGCATCATAACTACTTCATATCCTGAAACCCAATCTTGTATCTTCTGGTTCAAATAGTTGTTAAATAGTTCCTTCACCTAATTTTCAAATTTTCTTTTGAAGTGCCAATATAAATTCCAACATTTCTCAATGCTCTAATATTTAACAACAACAACAAAAAAAAACCCCACAGAAATGAAACATTGTTATCTTGAAAAAAAACCCAACAACCTACCTTTAAACTAGACTCATAGTCTGTGTTCACTTTGAACATAAGCCCAAGTCGTAAATGAATTTCCTTGGCTCGACAAAAGCTTGGATCAACATAAAGCACCTCCTGAAATGCTTTAATTGCCCTGAAAGAATATAGACATAAGATATCTTAACTTTTTAATATGTGCATTATTTTTTGCTTGGTAATACAGTAAATTGTTTTATGCAATATTGTTGTAAAGGAAACGTCAGTTTTATAAAAATGATGTGAATAAAATGTAAGAAAAAAAACAAAAGGGGCACTTGGGTCTTTTATATAATTAAATGTACATAGTCTAATTTCATATAAAAGGGAGAAAAGAAGATTATTCTACTCGGACAATGTTTCATGGTTTAATGGCATTCTCAGTGTATCTAATGTCACTCCTTCCAAAATGTCTTGAGGGAGAAGAGGTTTTGTTTTTAGTTGGGATCAATCCTGTTTCTAGTCTATCCCACAAAAATAAGTCTTTTTAAAACTGTATTTTCATCTTTCACATTTACATTTGCAATCCATCTGTACCTTATCTTTTATACTGTGTGAGACAGAGGTCAGTTTTCCTATTTTCCATACTAATATCCAGTAGTTCTCCAGCATTTGTAGAAAAGACCATCTTTACTCTACAGTACTACTATTCGTAAATCAAATGTCCATATTCATGTAGGTCTGTTTCCAGGTTCTTTATTCTACTTCATTCCCCTTAATCTATCTGCATCAAATTAACATTGTATCTTTTTTATAAAATATTTCTGATTATTAGAACAAATTCAAAGAGGTATACGTTTTACCAAATACATATTTATATTGCTTAATTTGATCATGTGAATGCATTATCTACTCAACAATGAGTACTAAAATAATAACAAAGAAAATGTCTAATTGAAATTTTGTTGTAATATCAAACAATATTTTAGACATTTTAAATCTCTCTACATGATTTAAAGCTTCTCCTAAACACAAGCTAATATATTCTTCATAAAGCTTTTTTTTTAACAATTAGGTCTACTATTACATACCTTAAAGATGGCTATTTTGAATCTTATATCTTTCAAAATAAATGCTAACTTTTTATATAAAAACTCAAAATATCATACTGTGAAATAGAGCAAAATATTCCATGGCTTTAGTAAGTTTAATGGATTCATGCATTGTTTACTACCAAAAAAGATGGGTGTGGTTATATGCATGCTTATTATAAAATTAAGAATTCAGCCAGGCATCGTGATGCATGCTTGTAATTCCAGTACTTGGGAAACTGAGACAGGAGGATCACAGGTTGGAGGACAGCCTCAGCGAGTAGTGAGATTCTCAACAACCTAGTGAGACTTTGTTTCAAGATAAAAAATAAAATAGGGCTAGGGGATGTAGCTCAGAGGCAGAATGCACCTGGGATCAATCCTTAATACAACTAAGTAAGTAAGTAAGTACTAAGTAAGTAAGTAAACAAGGATTCTAAATGGTAGTGTTTACAGGGAATGGGGTGGAGGGGAGCAGGGGTCTGGCATCAGATACTTTAACATCCAATTATAATAGTACCTAACCTTCTTCTTCTTGAAGAACTTAACATCCATTTGTTAGATGGTTTTTAAGTGGGTGGGGTATGTTTCATTATCTTATGTATAGAGGCTATGAGGTAGGAGAAGGGGATTAAAGGACTAAAAGGAAAGAATTGGGACAAATTACATTCTAATTCAAAGGTGGCTTACTATTTCTCTCAATCAATGCAAACACATTGATTGAGACAAATTACATTCTAATTCAAAGGTGGCTTACTATTTCTCTCAATCAATGCAAACACATGTGGAGGGTCTGTGTTTGTCAGGGAAGGCATCAAAAAGATTATGAAGAAGGGCTAGGGATATAGTTCAATGGTATAGCACCTGTTTAGCATACACAAAGTCTTATTTTCTATTTTAAACACCACCAAAGGGGGGGGGGGCTGAAGCAATTAATGAGCTTTTAGAAGCTTCTGGGGGAAGGAGAAACCTTAGTTGAACAAAGAACTTGACTTAACAGAAGGTGATAGAGGGAGAGGGGGACACCCTAATGCACATGATGTACTTTTGTGAACATATCAAAGTCAATCACTAAACTGAACTTGAGAAGGCGGAAGGGCAAGGGAGTGGGGCGGAAATTGGGGAAGGGTTAAATGAGAAATGTGTGCATGTATGCCTTTTTCAGCTTGTACCTAACAAAGATGTATGATTACAGTGCACAAATTTAAAAAATAAAAAAAAAGAAGCTTCTGGGGGTGGTGACAATGTTTTATTTCTTGACCTAGGTGATTGTTATATCACTGTATCAATGTTCATCTTAAAACAACATAAGATTACACTTTATGACTTTTCCTGAGGTATGTTTTATTTTATAGTAATAAAACATTGTGGGAAATGCTTCATAATATCCCAATTAACCTTACCTCATGGTATGGTTCAGAAAATTATCTAATGAGAATGGGTTAGAACAAAGCAATGTCCACATGTGCCAATAAAAATGACAAGCAAGCCTGACTCACAGACATAAGAGAAATAGAATAAAAGTGGAAGACAGCAAAGAAAAGAAAGAATAAAGACACAAAAAAGTTAGTAAAGAAAAAAGGTATAAATAACAAAGAGTACATGATGAAGGGAAGGGGAAGGAATAGAATGTCAGTAACAACCAGCAACAACCCCTCAAGAGAAGTATTCTCTACTCTGGCTTAGATTCTATTTCAGCCTTTTCCCTAACCATAGTATTTGTGGATGTCTTACTCCAACAATGCCTTTACTAAAAACATCTCTTCCATTTGGTTCTTGATGTCATACAACTGCAAAGAATGTGGGTTCATTAACATATTCTTTATGCATGTTAACACACTGGTGGGGGGGGTGCAGGACTATTACACTATAAAGCAAAAACATATACTCCAAACACACTAGGCTGGCTTTATGTTTATTCGTTAAGGTCTTTTAAAAGTGCCCAGGACAACCTGCAGACAATATATACCCTAATCACCAATGTCTTGTTGCTATGTCAAATTTCATTTCCAAATTCAGTATCTTGCAGGCCCAATCTTCATACTACATTACTGAAATAAATTTCTTAAGAATTTTACTTGCTCTGCTCTGACTTGTATTTATTTTTTCAAATATGTTGCTCTTGTGATTGCCTAATAACCACAATACTAACAAACTAATCTTATCTTGCACATGTCTATAACCCCAGTACTTGAGAGGCGGAGACAGGAGGATCACAGGTTTGAGGCCAGCCTCAACAACCTGGCAAGCATTATGTTTCAAAATAAAAATAAGAAGTGCTAAGGGTGTAGCTTGGAGGACTGAATCCTTGGGTTCGATCCCCAGTACCAAAAACAATAGAGAAAGTAATAATCCTATTTTTATGTTGCTCTTCCCTCCCCCCCCCCGGGTGACGGGGGTAGGGATGGAAACCAGAGGCATTCTATTCTCCAAGTTATATCCCCAACATGATTTTATTTCTGATTTTTGAAAAAGGGTCTAAGTTGCAGAAGGCCTCACTAAGTTGCTGAGGTTGTCCTTGAACTTACAATCCTCCTGTTTCAGCCTCCCAAGTACTGGGATTACAAGCATGCGCCACCAAGCCTGACTTCTATGTTGCAATTAAGATCTATGAGCAGTACCTATTTAACTCCATTCCCAGTTATGCTCTAATGCTGTTCCTCCTTAGCTGTGAGCTGGCTTATCTCAATAATTTCTTTATGCAAATACTGGCCCTCTGGCACTCTTGGTTTACTATGTTCTCTAGATCTGAAATATTTTCATTCTACAACATCCCTGTAAATTAACTACTATTCTTTAAGACTCACCATTCAAACTCGGTATCAAATATGTTTTGCTTAGTGATCACTGGCAATTAGATCCACTCTGTAATGAAATCATTTTATTTTCTATCTTTTGGTGTACTGTTTCCAGTTTTCCTGGGTCCATTCCTTAAAGTCTATATTGCTGTTTTCTTTTAATATTCTAAATAATACAGCAAAAGGCTTTCAATAGATGTTAACTGATCCCATAGCTTTTACAATTAATTAAAAGGACTTCCTATTGCGGAGGAGGCACTGGACAGTATCTTTACTCATCAGTTCTCCTATCTAACAAAAAGTACATTATTCAAATATTTGAGTTCACTTTCTTTCTAAATTTTAACCCATTTTTCTCTCCTGTTTGTTTCTTCAGTTTTTCCCAGTCCAGGAAAACAAAACAACTGGGGAATGGGAGAGGGAGATAGGAAGGAAGAGGATTAGAGAGAGAGAAAGGTAGAGAAAATAGCAAACACTCAAGACTACATTCTAATGTTGATTATCATTTTAACTGCATTCATATCTCACTAAAAATACATGTAGCTAGAACATGGTCTCTGTAGCACAAACTAAATTACCAACACGTATAATTTCTGCTGATTTCGGAATTCTGACAGAATTTTACAATTTAAGAAAGTGCTACCAAGCCAGGTGTGGTGGCACACACTTGTAATCCCAGCATTTGGGAGGCTGAGACCGGAGGACCCCGGTTCGAGGCCAGCCTCAGCTACCTTGTGAGGCACTCCGCAACTTAGTGAAACCCTGTTTCAAAATAAAGAATAAAAAATAGGGCTGGGGGTATAGCTCGGAGGTAGAATGCCCTTGAGTTCAATCCCCAGTACTGCAAATAAAAAAAAGGGGGGGGGGGAGCCGGGCGTGGTGGCGCACGCTTGTAATCCCAGCATTCCGGAGGCTGAGACCGGAGGATCCGGGTTCGTGGCCAGACTCAGCTACCTAGTGAAGTACTCCGCAACTTAGTGAGACTCAGTTTCAAAATAAAGAATAAAAAATAGGGCTGGGGGTATAGCTTGGAGGTAGAATGCCCCTGAGTTCAATCCCCAGTAGTACCGCAAAAAAAAGGGGGGGGGGGCACCAAATATAGTGTGTG
>PVLC010020020.1:0-29226 GCA_004027655.1 Graphiurus murinus | reverse complement strand
AGATGTGTTTAATATTTCATATTACTTTCTGTTAAATAACATATTTTTCACAAATTTTTTATGTGAGGAGGGGAATAATTACTAGGGGAAATAATTTTAAAGAAATAGTAGTACTACGGTCAAGAATGGAACAGGATTCAAGCTGGGTGTGTAATGGCACACACTTGTAATCCCAGTACTTGAGATGCTGAGGCAGGGGCCCACAGATTTGAAGTCAGCCTTGGCAACTTAACAAGACTTTCAGCAATTTAGTGACACACAGTTTCCAAATTTAAAAATATATAATAAAATAGGGCTAGGGTTATCTTGAAATTAGAATGCTCTTGGTTTCTATCCCTAGCACCAGAAAAAAAGTAAACAGAAAAGAAAAAAAAAGAAAGAATATGGAATAGGATTCAGAAGAAAGATAAGAAACTATGCCATTGGAGAAACACTTATACACAAAGGGCCACTAATATACTAATACTTGTCATGCATTTATATATAGAGTGTTCTCCCTACTTTACATTTCATAGCCAATAATGCAAAACTCTATTATAAAAAAAAGTAGGTTACAGGTGAAGGAACTGCAAGACACAGATTCTGTCTGCAGGGAAATAATTAGGAAGCAGAGAGTCAAGAGAGAGACAAAGAAAATGGCAACAGAGGTAAAGACTTCAAACTCCAAAAGATTTTCAAGCAACCAAGTTGAACATGAAAAACCAGGCTAGATATCTATTTTTCTCAGTTTCTGTTATCTATTACATGCCAATGTTTAACAAACAAAACTGCAAAACCTGGTAAAAATGATAAAGCACAAACTGAAGAGAAAAATTTAAGAGTAAGCTCAGATATTATACCTTGTTGGATTGTTCCTATTTTTAATAATAAGTGACCAACTTTCTCTCTTCTTATAAGTTTTAGCTTAAAGTCTGCTTTGTTGGATATGAATGTTGCTGTTGATGCTTGTTTTCAGTCTCCATTTGCATGATAGATCTTTTCCATCCTTTCATTTTTAGCTTATGGATATCATTGCCTGTAAGGTAAGTTTCTCACAAGCAGCATATAGTTGGATTATGTTCTTTAATCCAAATTTTGAGTCTATGTGTTTTAATTGGAAAATTTAGACTTTTGACATTGAGTGTTATTATTGAGATGATTTTTGTTTCCTTTCATTTTGAGTTATATTTTCTGTTTGATATAGTGTTATTTCTCTTTTGCTTAGTTGCCAATCTGGTGGTATCTCCCTTTGTCTGATTCTGGTATTTCTTTCTTTTTTCTGCTTTGTGTTTTATTTCTTTAAGTATTTTCTCTAGTGCTGGCTTGGTCGTCGTGAATTATTTTAGTTTCTGCTTGTCCTGGAAGGATTTTATTTCTTCATCAATTTCGAACGATATATTTGCTGAATATTACAGTCTTGGTTGGAAGTTGTTTTCTTTCTGGTTTTGCAGTACATCGCACCATTTTTTCCTGGATTTCATGACTTGAGTTGAGATGTCCTGAGTGACTGTTATTGTTTTGCCTCTGAATATTATATATTATTTTGTTTTAGATGCATGTAAAGTTATTCCTTTGGCCTCTATGTTAGTAATTTTAATTATTTTGTGTCATGGACAAGTTGTTCTTTGATCTTGTTGAAGTTCTAAATGTCTCCTCCTGTATGTGGATGCCCAACTCTTTTTCAATGTTTGCATAATTCTCTAATATTATTTCTCTGGAGAGATTTCTAATTCCCTTGGTTTTCACTTCTAGACCTTCTTCAATGCCTCTTATCCATAAGTGAGGGCATTTCATATTACCCCATATATCTTGGGTATTCTGGCCTTCTTGTCACATTATTTTCTCTATATTGTTGACAGTGTGATAAATTTTGAGTGTGCTGTTCCTCAAGAGGGAGACTTTATTTTTCATATGGCCCATTCTACTAGAGGTAGTTTCTATTGAGGTTTTTAACTCATTTATCGTCTCTTCCATTTTGCTCACATTTGGTTTATCCTTAGAACCTCAATTTCTCTATTCAAATGTTCTTTTATTTTCTGTACATTTTCTCTGGTTTTATTTCTTAGGCTTTTGATCATATTGAAAATCAAAATTCTCAGTTATCCCTCTGGCATTTTCTGCAGCTCAGAATTGGTGATCTTCCTTGTTTTTGAGTTGTGGGCCTTAATTGTTTCCTTGTTGGTCTTCATGCACATATTTTCAGAATTCTCAGGTTTGTATTTCTGTTGTTTTGGCATCCTCTTCATCTTTGTATGAGTCCTATGACTATTTGTTACCCCTTTATGATAAGGCCTATACTGAACTATATATATGCCTCAACAAATCTGGCTCAGCTAATCAGATTTTTCAGCTTGTCCTCAAGAACTTCTTTAACAAGATATAGTCCTTAGACAGTGCAGAAAAACAGGAGTCTCTAATTGGCTACAGGCCACCATGCTATCCAGGTCCAACCTCAGCAGTGGCAGAAACTATGATGTTCCATTCAGTGCTTGTGGCTTGCTGATTAGTATTTAATGTCCCACAGACACCACCACTGCTCTGCTGGTTCCAAACCAGTGACACTCTGCAGGGAACTGACTTCTGGTCTCTGTGGTAACTGGGTATAAGCTCAACAAGGCCATAAATTACTGTGTCCTACGTTTGTATTCATCTGGTTGAGATTTGATGGCCCAGGGAGACTACCTCTGATGTGCTGGCTGGCATGTGGAGCACTGTCAGTCACTGGTTTTGATGATAACAGGCCCAAACTATGCTAGTGAAAAGAGTATTGTCTTCCAAGACTAGTTGCAATAATGTAAATCACTGCTGGCTTCTGGCCTCCCTGATATCAGGGCTCAAGCTCTAGCAAGGAGAGATTGTAAGGTTCTGAGCCTGGAGCTTGGATGGCTCAGTTACCTAACCCCAGGGACACCACTGTTGCTCTGGGCAGCTGTAATCACATAAGACTTTGTTGGCCTACTTTTGCAAACATATTTATTATTTAGGTAAGTGGTATATTTCTTTTATATGATATGTTGAATAACACTTTACCTGTATGATTTTCCTCATCAAAACATATAACCCTGGTTTAAACAATAGAAAAAAATATTAGAAAATTCTCAATAGAGGTTCATATTATAACATTCATCAACCAATCACATTGTGAACTGGCCATCAAAAACAAGATAATCCAAAACAAGAAAAAATTGAGAGGCTATTTCAGCATAGAGAAGGCCAAAGAGACCTAATGAGTAAAGATAATGTGATATCCTGGATGGGGTCCTCAATCAGAAAAAAGAACATCAGGTAGAAACTTGGAAATCTGAATAAAGTTAGATATTAATTAATGATAAAGCATCAATATTAGTTTGACGAGTGTCACAAATTTAGCATACTAATTAAAGTGTTAGTAATAAGTAAAATTATATTTACATATGCATGAATTTTGTTTTATCATTAAAACTGGAGAATATTGTGGTAAGTGAAATCAGTCAGTCTTAGAAAGTCAGGCTCCATTTTCTCTCATATATGGAAGCTAAAGAGAAAATAGAAAATACAAGAGACTTTAAATAATGCAGAAAAAGACCTGTTCAGTAGTATAACAGTGAGAGATCTAGAGAGAAGAAAGAATTGAAGAAGGAACAGTTCAAATAATACTATATCAAAATGTGAAAGCTTTACTACCAATTTCACTGGCACATATAGGGAGAAAAAAGGAGAGAAGAGGGCACAGGGTGGGACTTGGAGGGAAATACACTAAAATCTGTGAGAATGCACGTTGTTATCACACTGAACTTCACGTGGTGTATAATTGCAATGAACTAATAAAATACCTAAGAATAAAAATATTAAGCCAGTAAACAAAAAATTTTGAAGATTTTTAACCTGACTACAGATGAAGAAATTAGTGAAAAAATCAATTTTGTGACTCAATGAATGATAAATTTAACTCTATTTCCAAAGCTCTTCCTTTATGACACAATATCATTGTCATAAAGTAAAACACATAGGTTTATACATTGAAGGGCATGTCATAGAGTTATTGTTCTTAGGGAGGATTTTTTTTAAGAGCATTTAAATTCATTGTCATTGTAAAGCCTTATTCAAATTGTACGGTTTTCTGGAAAATATAGCAATCTCATTAGAAGTACTTCTCATGGGAAAGTATCTTCTCATAATAATTGTTAGAAAACAGTTCTCCTGGGGACCCCACCACTTCCAAGTGCCTTACAAATGAGGTGCTGTCTACCCTTTGTTCTGGAATTGCTTTTCAAGTATGTTTGCATAAAAAATACCCTTGGAAGATAGAAAAAAAAAATTCTCCTTGTGGAGCAAGGAGTAAGTATACCCCCTTGGAAGATAAAGATGGTGTCTTCCTCCAGAGCAAAGGGTAGACATGCTTAATGAACAGTATAGTAAAAATAATATTCTCTCTGGAACCTAGCGCAGCCCTGTTTACCACACATTATAAAGGATTCAGTTCCTTAAGGTCATCATTTCTCTCCCCTGATTCGATACATCATGTGTGTAAGTGTCATCTGGTTCTCTTTACATTGCCCTGTGAGAATTGGAGCTTGGAAACTGATGCAAAAAAAAAAATGTAGATAGTCCAGCTACTTCTCTTGCTACGAGTAATAAACACTCCTTCATTTCTAAAAACAAAATGAAAAATAACAAAAACAAAAACAGAAACAACAACAAAACACTTTCTATAAACCTAAAACTACCATAACATTTAAGAAAGTTTACTTCTGAGGTAACCAAAAGCAAGCTTACTCATAAGAATCAGACTCATGAACCTAATGGCAGGAAAAAAAGAGCATGCCAGGAAAAAATCTTGCTAAAGTATGTATCTTGTTCCTCCAGAAGATGCAGTTTGAGCTCTTTGGACACTTTTTTCTTCTAACAATTGTATAATGAACCAATGACTTGGATGTAGCAAAGATAGTAATACACTAAAATTCTCTTTGAAATTGAAAATGTCTTCTCAAGGGACTCTTAGTGAGGAATTGGGGAAAATATGTGCAGAAAGTAATTCGTATTTGGTAAGTCACTTCACTATTTATCAAATGTACTACAAGAATCTGCCCCATCTCTTTATTAATATTCTGGTACTATGTATTCATTTTGATTAGGTGATAGAATCAGATATCAAAAATCATATAGTTTCTGTGTTACATCATTATTACTTTACATAACACAAAGCTAAAGTTTGGTAACCATAAATCACCCCAAAATTTGAATACTTAGGAATCTAGAATTTGAATAGCTTCAAATTTAACGTTTTGCTCTGTTTAATGTAAAATAATTATTAGTATTTAATAATATACTGTGGTCCAGCAACCATAGTATAGCACTGTGATTATTTTATGGATATTACTTAGAACAAAATCTTCTGCCATGATTTCCAGGTTCTTGAGAGATATTTTAGCTTTATTTACAAATAATGACAGTAATTTATTGTTTAAAATTACATTCATTTTAGTAAAATACAGATGTCTTGCCTACAAAATTATGTATTTTCCTAATGACATTTTATTAAAAGAGTAGACTTCATTACAAAAATAAGTAGTCACAGGTAATTTAGATTTTGAAATTATCATATATGATATTTGTGTAATTGTGATTAATATGATAAAGATAGATTCAAAATTAAGAACTTCCCTAGGAATTGCAATAAGTTAAACTATTAAAGTTAAACTCAAATGTAGTAAAATGTAATAACCCTGGTAAGAATTTACTTACTCAATTTAACAGAAGATTAGTTCAGAGGATTTGCAAGCAGGAAAAAATATTACTGGAAAATAGACAAATAGAGATAAAATGACAAGAATATAACAGACTTATGGGAATCAGTGTAAAGATCTAACATATGTATAAATGCAAATCTAGAAGACTAGGTGAGAATTGAAAAGCACGAAATTGGTAGAAATAATGACTGTATCATAAGACTGAACATGATCATCCCAGACATAGAACATTCTTATAAATCTTATTCATTATAAATAAAAAGGAAGCACATCTAGGTATATCATTATAAATTAACTTAAAAGTTTAAAAGGATACAGAGAAAATTACAAATGTAGGTTAGACAAAATGTTACCTTAAAAAAAGCAAAAAAAAAAAACAATGCTTGAATTAAGAGGATACTTCCTAAGTGAAACAATGGAGTACAGGTAGCACTTGCAAAAAGCCTTCTTCAAACCCATAAATCTAGACTCAACAAAGGAGAAACCTTAGATGAGTAATGAAGGTGACCTAACTGAAGGTGATGGGAGGGAGGCAGAGGGAAACACCCTAGAGCACATGATGTACTTTCACAAACATATCAAAGTCATTCCCTAAGCTGAACATGAGAAGAAGGGAGTGGGGCGGGAATTGGGGAAGGGTTAAATGAGTGTTGTGTGCTTGTATGCCTCTACCAGCTTGTACCTCATTAAGATGTATGATTGCAATGCACCAATAAAAAAGTGATATTTAAATAAAGACATTTTCAGAGAAGTAAAAATAAATATGTTACATATAGCCTACCTCAATAAAAATCATATAACTCATATTCTTCAAGTAAATCTTTTTTTTTTTTTTTTTGTGATACTGGGGATTGAACCCAGGGACATTCTACCTCTGAGCTACACCCCCAGTCTTATTTTTTTTTCTTTATTTTGAAACAGGGACTCACTAAGTTGTGGAGAGCCTCACTAAGTAGCTGAGGCTGGCCGCAAACCTGGAACCTCTGGCCTCACCCTCCCAGGTACTGGTACGAGGATTACAAGCGTGTGCCACCACGCCCAGATAGAAAGCAAACCATTTAAACTAGGAATATGAAAATGTTAGAAATTTTTTTAAGCCCAAAGGGGGAAATAAGTCTAACCCTTAAATGAATGCTGACTGAAAACAGAAAATTGTATGTTAACTGAAAACAGAAAAATGTTTTCAGTCAACAAATGTTATGGTTCAAAATACATGTAATACCTTGGGATTGTATAGGCCAATGATAGTTACGTAAATTCTAAGCTGTTAATATTTCTTCAAACATTCCATGAATATTAAACAGTTAAATAAAAAATACCAGATCTGGTAGCAATAATCTTAGAAATTTCATTATTACTTAGGAACAAAGTTGAGAGTGGAACTTGGAAAAAGAAAGTGTTGTTTGGAACTCAGATGGAAGGATTAAGCAGTGGAAATTAAGGGTTCTATGGAAAGAAAAATGAATTCACAAGTTAAAATATATGCCATTCCACTACGACTCAACAAACTGAACTTTACTGTATAGAAAAGACGCCATAAACTATGAACTATAGAATGCTATCAAACCCTTAACTCCTGACTATATGCACCAGCTGTGTCTTGTCCAAAAAAAAGACAAAATATTAAAAAAAATGAGTAGGACAACATTATCAAGGGGCTGATACAGCTACTTAATAATAAAATAATGTAAAATGTAAAAGGTTGTTAACATTAATATATTAGCTGATACAAATTCTATCTAATCAGCTTACACAAGCAGAAGAAATAGTTCCCCAATGTGAATTAAATATTCTTTAAAAAGTGCATTGATAGACTTACAGACATGATATTTAAATTGTTTTCTATATATCCATACCCAACACATGTTATAAGATATAAACGTAGGCAATGTTGAATTTGAATCTGTAACTAATGCATATTTCTTATTCTCTGACTGATATTCTACATTAGCATGTTGAAAAGGATATAGAAGTCAGAGTGTCTCCAGTTCCTACTTTATAAGTATTGATTTCAATCACTGAATCTTTAATCCTCTGGCTTCAGAAGACTTAGTTCTTAAGGGCAAAGTACCTTCACCAGATACATAAAAATACAACACTGAACCTGTAGTCAAGAAAATCAGCTGTTGATTATACCACTGACTGAAGGCAAAGAAATAGGTTACTATTTTAGAGGGAATGACTAATCTTGATTATTATGAAGAATGATTTCCATCTCTGTATTTGATTAGGACAGTATAGGATGTCTGTTAATACATCCATGCCCATTAGCAAAAGTTAATGAAAAATTATAGCTATCCATGAGAGTGTGATCAGGCTAACTAGTGCTGCCCATGGTTAGAAATGAAGGCCTTGTACACCCAGGGACCCATGACACCTTCCTTCTTGAGGGAGAACTCCTGGTTAACTTTGTTGCTTGGTGAGTTTCAATGGAGAGTTGAAGAATAACAAGCGAGAAAGGACTCACCGTTTATACATCAGTCTCTACATCACTAGCTGTTCCTGTAAATGCTCCTATAGCAATGGCCCTTCCTGTCCTCTGAACCTCACTCACCTCTGTGAAGCCACTCCTGTGGGCGCCACATATATCATCACCTGCCAGTTGGTACCTCAGAAGCCTAAATCCTAGAACTGTGTAGCCTCTCTTCTAAGCTTTAAGGTCCTGATAATCTTAGCCTTTTTTTATTGTTGTTGTACAGACTTCAAGTTGGCAACTATCTCCTGAGATAACTGTTGAGTATTGCAACATGATTGGTACCTCGATTGAGTGTAGATAAGAGTCTTCATCTATTCCACTGTTTGATGCATGGTGATGTTGCCAGATATTCCCTTTCTCCTTCCCAAGACTCATTAGGATTCATATCTGACGCCAATTTTCTCTGTGTCCATGCTCAGACTCTCTAACTGGCACAGAAAATATCAGTCACAGCCTGATATTAGCAAGAGGCAGCTGGGTAGGGACTAGAGCACCAGGTTCAAAGATTCAATTCCAGGATATTTCCCTGGTCAGCTAAGGAGTAGACCAGGGAAAGGAGGGAGGAAGTGGGAAATGTGTGAGCTAATATACTAAGCCATAGGCATATGCTTTGATATCCTATCTAATTATATATGTATATATATTATATATCACAAAATTAATTATATATATATCACAAAAATAAAGTTTAAAGTATTAGGAACTTTAAGATTGCAACCATACAGAATTAAACTTTTTAAGTGAGGTCCTCTGTGACTACACTGGTTATATATCTATAATGCTGGCTGTGTAGAGTGACAAAAGTAAATGGGAAACACTTTACTGTTATTCAAAAAGGACTGGCAAATGCACATCGTCAAGTTCTATGGAAAATGAATGAGAGGATGAGGTCTGATTAACTTTTTAATTGCTCCTACAAATTAAGTTCCTGTCTTGTATTTTGCAATTTTCCCCCGAAGCAACAGAAACATTTCCTCAAACTCTCTCACTCAATTGCTGAATTGCTAGATAAATTGCTATTTTTCATTGTCTTCTAATTAAAAGGAGTTTATAAAAATGTAATATTACTCCATGTAAATATATTTGTTTCATGTATGCAGATAAATCTATCAAATGTTTAATGTGGTTTGGAAGCATTTTATTCCATTTAAATTTAATTAAATAAACAGGAATTAGATATGATTTTATACAATTTTTCTTTCCTTGTTTCTGTTTGCAGAATACATTGAACATTCATCACATAGCAGACATAGATTTCTTTCTTCCATGATCACAGAATTCTTAAAAAATGCATCACTGACTTGCTGATAATTGGAGAATAAGGAGATGATACACAGGTCTCTGAACTTCTTTCTTGATTATCCTGGAATGAAGAATGAAGGCAGATGACTGTATCTAATTTCTTTATATTTCTAATGATAAATATCCTATAAATAAGCAAAGATAATTTTAGATAAAGAGGCAGGCCATAGTATGAAATGGTTTGAGTAGGACATCCCTAGTTAGGCATTGCTTTTGAAAAAAAAAATAGTATCTATGGATTTATGAGATATGATTTTCTTTAGAATATCAAAGAAGTTTTACAAAGTATGAGATATAAAATAGGCTACTTCATAACCTATATGTTCCATGCTATGTAAAATAAGCCAAAATTATTGGTGGATGCTGCATATATTCATTGATAGGGCCAAAGACCTTATGTCTGATATGTGTGAAGGAGAGGATATCCCAGACTTCTGTTTCATCTCTTCCTCTTTATTGATTGGCTCATTAAAATCTATTAATAAAGCTTGATGATGTGAAACATCCCTGATTTGGGTCTCATTTGAAAATGCAATCATTTGCATTATTACAAAAATGTTGAGTTTTTACTAAACATAAACTTGGCATATGAGACTCATATATTTCAAACAACTTGTGCAATATAATTTATGAATTTAGAACCAAGGCTTTTTGAAATTAAATAATTTATCTGGAAAAAAGAGGGAAGAAAATTATCCATGTATGCAATTGTGTGCACTTAAAGCATTTTAAAATTTGTCAACTTCTTGGTTCATCAACCTTAACAGCAACTCATAAGAATGCTCTTATTTTGTAGATATTTAATTTGAAAAGCAGGGAAGCATGATGTTGGGCAGCTTCTGTGGCATCTGTCACTCACATGAGGGATGTAAGTTTCTTTCCATAGAGCACCTTTTCTGTATTGGAGTTTTTATCATAAATCTTGATCTTGAATAAGTAAATTTGTGAAGCTCATAATTGGCACAGTGGACACAATTGTAATATTTAATATGATAGCACCCTCTCACATTGATTTCACTTAATCTTTAACCTAACATATTGCAGGTTTTACAGTAGCAGTTTTCACACAGAGACTCCATCTGTTAATGGCAGAAAACAACATTGCTGTACTCCAGGAAGCTGCCAAAAAGTGTAAATGACTTGATATTCAGCTTACTGTGGAGTTTGACTATACTCAGAGATGTTCTTTTTGTATTTTCCATTTAAATAGGGATAACTATTGAATATAACAATTGATAAGATAACTACCTCCTGGAGGTAGGTTGTTTTTAAAGACATATAGGAATTATAATAAATTATTTCTATTATTGGTGATGTGTACAAATTCCTGTAGCATCTCTCAGAGTAGTACCTATGCATTACGACAGAACTATTAAACATATTAGTTTGTACCAGTGAGCAAAATAAAGATTACCAAATATTTTCTCAAGTCTTATCAGTCAATGAATCCTTTAAGTTTTACTACTTTGAGTATTAGTTGCAGGTCTACACATAATCCCTTTAGGCATACCAACATGGAATACTGTAATGTCTACATTCAAGTCATTTATTTCTTGGAAAGTTCTTAAAAAAAAAAAAAAAGCAAAGGATATTTGCCCATGGATTAAAAAGGATAATACTTCTTGACAAATAAAGCAGTTTTCCAGGTCAGACTAATATTCATTCATTTGGCACCTACTGTGCGCCAGAAAATTTGCTGAGAGCATAAACATAGCATAAAATATGCTTTTGCCCAAAAATAGCATGTGAATAAGTTATTGAGAAAGATATGCAAAACTAGAAAAAAGCAAGCCATTAAACTTAAAAGAGGCCACAGAAGCTGGGAGTAGTGGCGCATGCTTGTAATCCCAGCATTTGAGAGACTGAGATCAGAGGATCTGGGTTCCCGACCACCCTCAGTTACTTAGTGAGGCACTACGCAACTTAGTGATACCTTGTTTCAAAATAAAGAATTAAAAATAGGTGTAACTTGGAGGCAGAATGCCCCTGAGTTCAATCCCCAGTACCCTCCCACCAAAAAAATAAGAGGCCACAGAGACAATAGAAGTTCCACAGCAATATAGGATAGTAAAAGGAGCTGAGACTTCTCAGGAAAACTGGTTTAATTGAAAATAAACTTTTATGTATTTGTTGTTATTGAAGACATTGATGTATAATTTTCACAATTTTGTTTCCTCATCTAGAAATTGATGATTTCTATGCTTACCAAATAAGTTCATTGTAGAGATTAAAAGAGTTATGCAAATCGATAAAAATTTTTCAGGAGAAAGAAATTTAATGAAATCTCTAAAGTCAGAGAAATGATCACATAAAACATTACACTTAACCTAGGTATTGAATACTAGGTATATTTTAACAGATTGAAAGGAGAGAGAGATTTCCATATAGAAGATATACAGACTCCAGTATAAACATTCTCTCTTTGGAAAGTAACACATGCCATCCTATATTTAAGTACTCAAATGGTTGGCTCTGTAATTATGAAACAGCATCATAAAAATACAAGTAAGAAAATATAAATGAATAGTTGTTGTCTAAATTGGATATTTTTTTCCTAGGATAGAGTCATCTTTTTATTGTATGTTAAGAAAATAATACCAGGAGCTATGTCTTGATTTCATAAATAAAATAAACTTTGATGATAAATTATTTGGTAATAAATTTTACTAAATAGAATATAAGGTTGACTGTTCAATGAGTAGTCTTAGGTTTAACAGTAGTTTGTCAACAGTGTATATAATGATACTATCAAACATTTAACACATCTTTCTACTCCAACCAATCCTGTGAGGAAAATCTAAATGTGTAACCTATATGCAGTGTTTCTGGAGTGGTAATGGTTTTCAACATTGGAAGATAGGCTGGGAGCAAATTTAAGCACTAGTTTTCATCAAACTAAAGAAGAATGGATGAACACCATTTATCTGGCTATCTTTTCTGTACATTGATATGGTTTCTAGAAAACAAAATTTGACCTCAATAGAACGTACAGCTAGAATAAGGGTAGAGTTTGAAAATAGTTGGACCTACTATATAAATGGAGATACAGGAAACAAGAAAACAAAAATGAAGACAAATTAAAATAATATCCACTTTCAAGAGATATTTAATTTAAAATGAGGTCACTAGAGTGGGCCTTCTTTTAATATTCGAGTGGCTCTTATGAAAAGAGGAAATTAGCCATGCGCAATGGTGCACACTTGTAATCCCAGCAATTGGGAGGATGAGACTGGAGGATCCGGGTTCGCGGCCAGCCTCACCTGCTTAGTGAGGCCCTCTGCAAGTTAGTGAGACCCTGTTTCAAAATAAAGAGTAAAAAATAGGGCTGGGGCTGTAGCTCGGAGGTAGAATGTCCCCAGGTTCCATCCCCAGAACCAAAAAAAAAAAAAAAAAAAAAGAGGAAATTAGAGAGCACATGGTTAGCTGAGCATGGTGGCACATGCTCATAAACCTAATACTTGGGAGGTTGAGTCAGGAGGATCACAGATTTGGGGACAGCCTCTGCAAGTAGTGAGACTCTCATGAACCTAGCAAGACCCTGTTTCAAAATAAAAACAAAATAAGGTTGTGAGTATAGATCAGAGGTAGAATGCTCTTGGGTTCAATCTCTAGTACCACAAAAAAAAAAAAAAAAAAAAAAAAAAAAAAAAAAAATAATAGAAAAAAAAAAAAAAAAAAAAAAAAAAAAAAAAAAAAAAAAGAAAAGAAAACTGATGGGTATAACATGATAATATATAAAGACATAGATGCAAGAAGTAGACAGCCACTTTAAAACAAGGAGAGAGGCCTTAATAGAAACTAAATCTACCTCAATTATTTTTTAAAATTTCTAATTCACATCCAAACTTTTTGCAACTATAACTTTTGTAATGTTTAGGTTTAAAGTACAATATTCAGTAATAATTCAGTTATATAATTATAAAAGTAATATACTTGTTAAAGTTTTGTTTAAATAATGAAAATAAATAATTACAAAAACTCTTAATTATATTAATATAAGTACTGGATCTATTTGAAAATATATAAAATTATAATAATATAAATATTGGATCTATTTGAAAGGGTGCAGAATTTTTATCATTGAAATTAGCTATTAATATATAAGCATAAAAATATCATGATTAGATTGACATCTAAAATTTGTGAATAACTCTATTTCAGATTTATTCTTTCTTTTTATCTAGTCTGTCTCTCTTACATTCCCAGATTCATGGTATTTATTGTCTTTCTTTATTCTTGTTGACAAAAGTGTAATTTGTTCATATCTTATAGCTGATAGTATCCCAGTTGGTTCCTTATTATATTTTAGAAAATCCTCTGAATTACAGAAAAATTCTTTTCAGAATCCCAAGAGCTTTTGCTCAGTTTTAACAGTCACTTTCTAGGAGTATAAAGCTTGTATCAGAGTTTTTATTCTTTATACACTAAAAATGATCTCATTTTTTGGATGCAATGCTTTCTTCTTTCCTGAATTTTTCTCTGACAGAATGCATCCACATTTGACAATTTCATTAAGCAAGAATGTAAGAGAAGTAAACCTTCTTTGTCTGTGAATATCTAAAGATGTCTTTATTTTCTCCTCACAGTTTGTGAACATTTTGATGGAAGACCAAGTCCTAGATGTAGAATGTTTGTATCAGAATTTTATAAACATTATCTTATTTTATTTTACCAAATTGTGTTTGTGAGGAAAAGTTAGATGACAGACACTTTTCATTCTCTTTCTGATAGCATGCACAAATTTGTTAAGTATTTTCATTTTAAAAATTCATGAGAATACATGTTGGTCAGAATTCCTATCTTTAAATGCAGGATGGCAGAGATCCATTCATTCCTTCTTTGAACTGTCAATTTAAGCTAATCATTTCTGTCTTCATTCAAATTAATCAAGAGTACTTCAAATTTATCAGGAATGATAGCTTCACTTTTGTTCTCATTTTTTACTGAGCTATTTGATCCAATTGAAAAGATTTACTTTATTTCACACACTTAAGTGGACTTTTATTGTGAAACATCTTAAAGCTTTATGACATCAAGTATATCTATCATTCTCTTATTTGTCAACAAAAGGATGGATTTTAATGTGTTTTTATTAGTTAAAGATTTTCTCAGTTTTTTTAAATAGTTGGTGATAGGAAAGTTGCCTCTTCCAATACTTAAAGTTCAAGAAGTGTGGACTCTCTCATTTACTTGATTCTTACAAAGCATTTGATTCTTTTTTGAACTCTTGTTTGTAATGTATTAACAAATAGAGCACATTGAAATAAAAAATACTTGGTGAACACATCAACATACACTTTCCCCAAATGCTTCAGCGAACAAATTCTGAAACAAGTTGTTTTTGCAACCATCTTCTCCCCACATAGACTTCTGTTTCTGGAGAAAGCAAAATAAATAGAGTTTGGGTTATAGATGGAGAGGCCATGAGTTGCAAACCATGGACGGAAGCCTGTCTTCAACATTTCTCAGCTGAGAAATTGCAGACTAATATTGCCTATCATCACTGTGTCTTCTTTCATTCACCTCTAACCAATGACAATTTTTAGCTCATTAGGTTATCTTTATGAGATAGATAGATGGATAGATATACAGATAGAGCAGTAGCACCCACTCAGAGCTGCTGGAAAGTGCCTGAGTACTAAAACCTGATGCACTCTTTAAAAGGGAGATAGTTCACATATATATTTTTTTTTATTCAACTGTAGGCCCCCTTAAGCAAGCAAGGCAACTGGGCAAAACGTTTCTGCTACCATTAACTCACACCCCTAAACATGGCAGATAAAAAGTAACAATGATTTTATGTTACTAAAAGTTATCTTTTATCTAAAATAATCCATAAGTAATGGATATATGTTATATCCACATATATTCTTTATATTATGTATAATATATGCATGTGCATATGTAATATATGTATATATAATGTATGCACTTTATATACATATATAATACATACATATACATTATATATACACTTATAATATACACATATATTTTTCATATTAACTGAAATCACTTTCATCATTTTGACAACATAATCTATCTTTTCTATAGATAGCCAATTCTTAAGGGGGTGGCAAAGAGCCCTAAGATACTTCTTTCTACCATAGACAGACTTGATATCTTGGGCTTACCAATCAAAGAATTTTATCTGCTTACTGCCAGCGATTCATTAATTTGCAGAGAAAGATCTCTGGCCTTCATTATGGAACCAATACTTAGAATGAGGATAAAGATCTAACAGATATTTTTGAGGTCTTGTATACTAATTCTCCTGGCCTTTATGAGACAACAATGCACTCTTTAAGATTTTAATAATAGGTATTTGAAGCCGGGCGTGGTGGCGCACGCTTGTAATCCCAGCATTCGGGAGGCTGAGACCGGATCATCCGGGTTCGCGGCCAGCCTCAGCTACCTAGTGAGGCACTCGGCAACTTAGTGAGACTCGGTTTCAAAATAAAGAATAAAAAATAGGGCTGGGGGTATAGATCGGAGGTAGAATGCCCCTGAGTTCAATCCCCAGTACCGCCAAAAAAAAAACAAACAAAAAAAATAATAATAATAGGTATTTGACCTACTCAGCATATGGTAATTTATATAACTGCTAAGAAAAAGGCATTGAGAGCTCTATGAAATCATAAGTATCTACTATGAAATTTGTCATTAATATTATTGATAGATATATTTCTATTTGTTTCTAGTATATTATACTCATTGCCATTATTTTAAACACTTAAGTTAATTTCTATCCACTTTACTGATTTTGAAGTGAGTTCATATAACTAATAATTGACAAACACATATATGAGAACCCAGGTTTATGAGACAGCATATCACTTATTATCCATAAAGATGTTGTGTTTACTAGGCCATTCAACTGTTTTCAATGTCTACTATATATTACCTGAAACAATAATTTGTTCATAGTATTGCATTTGTCAAAAGCTAAACTTCTTACTTAAGGATTAGTAATCTTTGAAAGAATAAAAAAATTTAGTCTTTACCTATAACCTGACAATAGTCTAGGAAATGCAAAATACTTTACTGTAGAAGAATAATGAAATGTAGGAAAATAAAGTAAAAATAAACTGTAAACCATGTGGAAAAAATACTATGAAAACCAAATTAAGTAATCTGATCCAGCATTTCACTAGTATAAACAGTGCTCATTTGGCTAAAATAAATATTTTGTGTGATGTGTAACTCATAAATCTGAGAAGTAAATATTTTGCTTTTGTAATGAAAATATTTTTTGCAATGAAAATATTATAATAAATTACAAAATTATTATTTATATATTCATCAATTTTAACCTTTTATTCTGCTCATTGCTACTAAAATATTTTCAAATAAAAATAAATATTTCTCTAAAAATAAGTTAATTATTTCACATGCTTAAAGTCATTTAATCTTCAATTTACCTGTCATGATTTTTCCAAATTCATATGGTAAAATGAGGCAGATAGCATGGGTAATTTAGTCCATCTTAGAAATGGCAAACAATAGAGCTAGGATTGTAACAGTCAGTTCATCTCTGGTACTATCATTACCACTTACTTTGCTGTCATAAAAACAGAGTACTATATATATATATATATGTGTGTGTGTGTGTGTGTGTGTGTGTGTGTATATATGTATATGTATATATATATATTTTTTTTTCCTATTTTGTTGAGAAAGTGAACCTAGGTTTTTTTGTTTGTTTGTTTGTTTTTTTAGCAGTATTAGGAATTGAACTCAGGTGCATTCTACCTCCGAGCTACACCCCTAGTCCTATTTTTTATTCTCTATTTTGAAACAGAGTCTCACTAAGTTGTGGAAGACCTGAGGTTGACCACAAACTCAGATCCTCCTGTCTCAGCCTCCCAAGTACTGGGATTACAAGCATGCATCACCATGCCTGGCTTAGGTTTCTTGATATCAACATACAGGGAAAAATGAACACATACACACACACACACACACACACACACACACACACACACACACAGACAATAACTAACATTTAGCTATGAAACGAAGGCTCACACAAAATTTTCCGTACATTTCAAATGGTGTATAAGTGTTTTCTGACATTGAAGATTCAACTGTATTTAAAGTAATTTCCTAAAACTAGACACATAAAGCAATGGTGAAAACATTATTCTCTTCTTTAAATTTAATTATCAAAAAAGAAACTGTTAATCTCTGTTGTGGAGGATGTCCTCAAATCTGCAATCCTGCTGTCTTTGTCTCCCAAGTACTAGTATTATAGAGTTGTGTCACTTCCCAGCTTCTATTATGACTTATGATCTGGTTTTGCATAGATGATTTTGACCTAGGTAGATGACTTCACACTATACTCTGTCTAGCTGCAAAACAGGCTGCAGGCTGCCAGCTACAAGCAGGCTGTTACCATAACAACAAAGGCAAGCTAAATTAGGCGGGCAGTGCCACTGAGCAGTGCTGGGTCAGCATAGCAACGAGACAAGGTAACATGGACACTGATACTAGAAAGTTACAGATCTTGAAACTTAGCTGTGTAATTTCAGGCCAGACTGGCCATCCTTGTAAAGATAAAATACTAAAAAGGGAGTTAAAGAAAGAAAAAAAAAACATGCATCCCCTCAACTAGATGCTGGTACAAAGCAGGCATGCAAACAGAGCAGCTACACCTGAATTCGGTGGGTGGAACAAAGATAAAAAGTAGGTCAAGGCCTGTTGTCATGACAAATGGGCTAAGAAAGGCAAGATAACGCAATAAAAAACCCTACATAAGAACTGAGATTTCAGTAGAGGGTAGTGCTAGGATACTTCATCAAGACCCCTTCTTCAGACATGATGCTGTCTTTCCCGGTCTCCTTCCTTCTTCCTCTTTCTTCTTATAATAATAATAAAAAAAAAAATCTGCCTAAGCATTGCAGTGGGAGTTTTCCCAGCTCATTATTTCTATATTGTCTGAGGAAAAGGACCTACAGTGACAGACCAGTGTTGACAGAGAATGTCCCCCAAAAGAGCTCATGGAATGATTTTCAGGAGTGATATAATTGAATCTTGAGGGTATTAATGTCATCAGTGGATAAATCATAGTAATGTTTCTATTGGTTGCTTAGCTAGGCTGATGGAGTATGGCTGGAGGAGGTGGGTCTGGTGTTTCGGCCTTGGGGACGGTGCCTATATCCGTGGGCTCCCATTAAGCTCTCTTTTGCTTCAGGCCTCCAGGATATGAAAGCAGAGCTTGTGCACATATATTCTCTCTCTCTCTCTCTCTCTCTGCTTGCTGTGCCATGCCCTGAACTCCACAGAATTCACTTGGCATAACATGGACCGAATCCCTGAAATCTCTAGAATTGTGAACAAATGAACCTTCCTCTATGCTGCTGTTGTTCAGGTTTTGGGGGTTATAGCAGTCAGAGTGCTGACTGAAACAGTCTCAAACATATTCTATTAGATTAGCTCTGCAGGAAAAGAGCTAATAAATTATCCAAATGATGCTGGATCATTAGATTTGATTAATTTTTCTACCCTAAGAAAGTCACAGGTCATAGATTTACACTGTCCTTGCACATATTACATTCCTCCTGGAGATATGTATTGATTTTTAGTATTCTTAATGATAAAAGAGGAATCTACAGGTAGGTATTTGGAAAAAGATTTTTAAGAAAGCATGCTTTCTGTGCAAAATAAAATAGGCTAAATATCTTATTTTTATTCAAAGACTTATAAAAGAAAACTAACAAGAGAAGTGCCAGACTTGTATTATCAAGATTTGAAAGAATTTTAATGATGAATTTGTGTAGCTCTTTATAATATACAAAACATTTTATCATACATTGTCTCATTTTATTTACTATCTATAACTATTAAATAAACCAGCCAACATATTTCAAAAATGACAATGGTCTGCATAAAAATTGGAACAAAAGATTTCTCCAGTTCTTCATTAGTCAAACTCTATAAAACCAAGGAGAGTCCTAATCCAAGCATAATTGGAAAGCAAAGTTTCATAGTCAGATGCCAACTTTGCTAATATGAATCTTTTAGTTTTATAAATGTATATTTTCTATGTACCCCATTTTGTTTCTTCTTTAGTTACCATGTTGCTACAGCAACTGACTCACCATGCTGTTCCTAAGGAAACACCAGTTTCTTTGTCTCCTTATTAATTTTAGTACATACTTTTTATACTTTCTCTGTATCTACATCTATTTTAATATGAAAATATGTAATTAAAATTTCAGAAGTTCTTGAGCAATTAGGGAAACATAGGACATTTTTACAATTTTAGCACATTAAGAAACTGGTAAATGAGTGTATACTTACATAATTTTACTCATCATTATATATATGTTTGTTTATTTTTATTTATTGTGGTACTAGAGTTTGAACCCAGAGGCATTCTACTTCCAAGCCACCCCCCAAGTCCTAATTTACTTTTTATTTTGAAACAGAGTCTTTCTAAGTTGCTAAAGGTCTCGTTAAGCTGCTGAGACTCTCCTCAAACCTGTGATCTTCCTGTCTCAACCTCTCAAGTACTAGGATTACAGACTTGTACTACCACACCTGGCTTTGTCTTGATATTTAACCTAAAAGTATCTGTTTGCTTTTTGTACATTCTTTGGAGACAGAATTTAATTTATTGAAATATTTCGTAAAAATGATTGCATTTTTGGTGCTGCCAAAACAAA
Source organism: Graphiurus murinus (assembly GCA_004027655.1). Classification (NCBI taxonomy): domain Eukaryota; kingdom Metazoa; phylum Chordata; class Mammalia; order Rodentia; family Gliridae; genus Graphiurus; species Graphiurus murinus. Next base: position 9,073 of record PVLC010020020.1, on the reverse strand, counting down.
GTGAACCAAACTATGTTTATTGGCAACAAGCAAAGAAAAATATTGTTGCAATAACTCCTGTGATGTCTATTCTTCAAAAAGGAATAAAATATTTACATAATTGGATCACCTCCAGGTATTCATTTAGTAACATAAGAAAGCAAATGAAAAATAAGACTGCTTTATTTTCCACACATTAGATTTAATGTAAGGGATTTCTGAAAAATATTTATACATTGCCACTATTGGCATTATGCTTTTAATCTTATCAGCTCTAGTTTTATACACTTTTGCCTCTTTTCATATACATACTGAAATATATGCTCCCTAAAGAAAAAATTCAGTACTACTCCTTGAAAAATCATAATTAGAATTGAGGCACAGATAAAGGGAGATTGAAGATTAGAGGAAGGAAGAAACCAATCTAAAGATGAGTCAAGATGAGCGGTACCTGGAGAGGATTCTTGGTCAGAACCTGGTGGAAGTCCTAAACCCTATGCCAGCAAGGAAACTGTCTCTCTTAGGTATGTTGTGGATTGTCTTTCTTCGTGCATTTACAGAGAGCTATTCCCATCCCCCCTCCCTCTTAAACAGGGATCCTATGAGGAGGTATATAGTTGATACTGCTCTGTACTTCTTAATTCTCTCTATAGCTCACACAACATCTATTAGAAAACTATGACAAAGTCATGTCTCAAGAAAATATTTTCTTTTTTGAGCGAAAATTTTCATGAAAATGCAATTTTATATTATGACTAAACATAAGAAAATATTTTAATTTTCAAAATGGGATTTTTTTCTAGCAGTACTAGACTGCAGAATCATGAATTTATTTTGGTTTTATAATTTAGTATGAATTAAAGAAGGCAATATGATTAAATATCATAATAGCTTAAATTTTATTGAGATTTTGAGCATAAAAGTTATTTTACTTAATGATGCAAGCTATATTAATCTTTGTCAATTTAAATATGATATGTCCTATGAAATACCTACTGTAGTAATTTCAATATTTTGACCCCTGACAGCCCAATTTAATTTAAATTATGTTCTGATTTTTTTAACCAAATCCCTTAGAATTATTGATAATAACAATTTTTAATATTGATAATAACTTATAAATAGTTTCTTAGCTTATTTGGGAATTTTCTTGTCATTGAAAATCCCTTTTGAACTTTTATTCAAAAAGTGTTTTTTTTAAATAGGTAGCTTTGAAGCAGAGAGTTCTACAGAATAGTAGGTAAAAACAAGGTTGTAATTTTCTAGGCTTCTAGATAGAAATGCATTATGTACCTTTTAAAAAAAGATGATGAAAATTATTGAAAAAAGATAAAATTTCATCAGAATAATGAATTTTATTTGTATTGCTACAAGTGTTTTTGGAATAGTAATTTGTGAAATTAGCTGTCAAATCAATCTTATTACTTATAACACTCTGACCATAAACTTTTAATTCTAGGGATCAGGTAACAATATTACTTACTCTTCACAACCGTTAGTTCTATATTTTCTTACACATCTCCAAATCTTTTCAGACACTGTATTCTCTTCTTGATTATAAGATGGCTGTGTTAGTCTAAAGTACTTCCTTTTGGTGTGGCTCAATGTTTGCAGACTATACCATTATTTTTTTCATCAAATATTATGTTGAATATATCCCGCATTCATGGTACCATTTCTAGTACTGATAGCAGAACAATAAAAAAAAGACAAAAATCTTTGAAATCATGGACATTATGTGGTGCTTATAGTAGTGTGAATATACTTACATGTGTGTTCTTTGTAACAAGGCATTGTATAATGCGATGATTCTCGAGAGTGTCAAGGAATCCTTGAATTGATTACCATTGAACATTCTTGATGCTAACTGCAAAATTACATTTGCTTTCACGTATACTGTCTGTATGATGCCAATGAAGTTGAAGCAACACTTTCCTTACCATGTCTCATCTATTATGGTATTTTGCTTGTACTAAAATGGTTTACTTTGCTTGAGGTTCCCATCAGATCATCAAATTTAAGAGTTCAGATATAGTACAGACAAATTAAATCTGTTTTTCCATTCTTTCATCTTCTAATATTCTTATATTACATAAACAGTATTGTATAGATTTATTGATTCCACTTTATTTAATTTGAGCAATCTTCATAAACTGTTCCCTTTAACATATTGAATTTGTCAAAATCTTGCATTCTTATCTTTTTTTTACTCCAATGGAGACATTTTTATAGCCAGTTGTATAATTCAAAATAATATATATGATGATAGTCATTATATTGACCAGAATTTTCTAATCCATCATAATTTATGATTATTAAATCATCATGATTTAATTATATAAAGAGGTATATAAATAATATAATATTCTGAGCAAATAGTGAGATAAAGTACTATTAACACTTTTCATATCTCTATGATAGTAGCTAATATAAAAATGATATGCTCAGCATTTTATTTTTTGTATCCTATAAAGGAAAACATTTCCATTTAACACTCAAAGTTTAAAACTCTGTGTTACAAGCATTAATAATAAGCCTTAACAAATGATATTTAAAGTTATTTTTTCAATGTCTTTCTACTATAAATAAAACCCAGCAAATTTTTAATATATAATGTAGTGTTAACTAGAGGCACTTTGCTCTAGGGATTTATTCATCATAAAAGAAGTATCTTTTTTAAGGAAAAGTACTATATTAACGTTAAGTACAACTGTTTCCCAATTTCCTTTTATTCCTTTAAGTTAAGATGGTGATACACATCTAAAAATAAGAATTATCAAATACAAGGAATATATTTGAATTAAATCTACATTTTTGTACATTTTCTCATGTCTATTAATATGTCTTATTAGAAATGAAAGTTGTTCTTTGTAGAGTAGAAATTAAAGTAACTGACCATTTAAATTGTATGTGGTCCAAGACAATAAGTCATAATATCATGTGTTTTTCTTAAAGTGTTTATTATATTTAAAAATATCATAATATTTATTATGTAGACTAGCAGAAATTTAATTTCAGTATCATAAGAGAATTACTATTTTTTGTGATCTGGATAATATGACATCAAATTATAAAAAACAGTGTTACATTTATGTATTTATGTATTTAGTATTTCAAGTTTGACTTTTATAAAAAAAATCAAAATCTACTATTATTTCATTCATGGAGGTAATAATTTTCATAAAAGCAAAATTTAGTATGCATGTGTGTAGAAGAGATTTCCAAATTTCAAGCACTTGTAAAAATAGATTGAGGTTTTCTCTTTATATAAACATTAATTTATAGTCACACAGATGAATGTTTCTATTGAAAGCATATTCTTATATTAATAGCTAATGTTTTAACTAAAAAAGTTTAGTTTCTCAAATAAACATTTTTTAAGGCTAATATTATTTATTTTACTTTATTCATTTTACTTTTTTTTTAAACCTCATTCTGGGGAAGTTATAAAGCACTTAAGATTTCTCCAGTAAGAGGTCATCATCATGAAGCACCTCAGGAGGTAAGAAAAGCAATTCATTCATTTCTTATACAAACAGACTTTTCAGAGACCTCCCATGGGCACAACCTAGTTAAAGTATGTTTAATTTCATCCTCAGGTGGTTTTAGCAGGAAACAATTTCATTTCTACACAGAGGTAGCAAAGCCATATCTGCAATTTACAGATAAATTTACAAAGATAACCGTACATTGTTCTACAAGGCCTTGTGTGCATTTTAATTTCAGAATCTTAATAGATGAAATAAACATTATGGTGAATATGTTTTAAGACAATTTAATTCTGTGTATATTATGCAACTCTAAATAACATCAGATATTTTGTCCCAACAGACTTCACAGTTACACATCTAAAAATACTTTTTTTATTTATAATCACAACTCTTACTATTATCATACTCTATTTAAAACACACACACTATGCAGATATATATTTAATATATTATATGATATATTATGTTTTGTAATATATTTTTATATATTTCAAGCATTAAACGCTTTATGTATAATTTAATGTATATATTAAATATATATATATTTTTAGACACATTAATATACATATTAAATGTATATTTGTATTCTTTTTAAAAATCTTTTCTATGAACTTTGTGGGAACATGTCTATATTCCCTCTGTTCATAAATGTCATGGTATCATGCCTTGGTGAAAGGTAGTTTTCATCTATGGTGTACAGTCTTAATATTGCCTTTTCAGATACTACTATTATTGAGTTTGAAGGAACTTTTTGAAATTTATTTTCAAAATAGTTTCCTTTGCTTTTTTCTCTGTTTTCTATTATTTGGAGTTTGGACTTCATAGGCTAGCATTTCTGGCCTCCTGGTTGAAGAATTCCTACTTTTCAGAATTCTAGGAGTGAACTAAGAAGAGAGCTGAAAGGGTATAACATTCTCTATCCAGAATTTCACTCAATTCCTCTGTCAAAAAAATCCCTCAGCTTTGCTTTAATTCCTCCTGTTTGCCATTCCTCTGATTTACTATCTGAAAACTTATTCTATAATCTTCTGCCTGGCTGAGGTAGGATCAGGAATCAGGCCAAAGGAATGAGAATGGGATATGAAAAAATAACTGCTTCTTTAACAATTTTATTTTATTTATTTATTTTTTTACATTGAGAAACATGGCCCCAATTTTTGAGACTTGTATTTAGCCAATTAGTTTGCTTCTTGGAATTTCTGCACTAAATTGATTAACTCTTATCCGTATGTTTTCTCATTTCTCCACTAAGTGCTTTACAGTTTTATCTAATTTTTATTAAGAATTGTTAAATTTGGAGGGAGTAGAGATATGCTCATTTTATCATTTAACTGCTTTCCTATACAATTCTATTCGAAAGAGATGATCAAACATGTATTTTAGGCAGGTTTTTATTGTTATGACCAAAATACTTTGAAGGTATGCAGTTCATGGTCATCTGAATCCAAGGCAGAAGCACAATGATAGAAGTGTATGGTGGAGAAAAACTTCTTAGCTCATTGCAACTGTGAAGCAGAGAGAAAAGAAGAGGCCAGGGAGAGGTTAGACTCTTCCCGCCATTTCCCCAGTGAACTCTTTCCTCTAATGAGGTTCTACCTACTACTAGTCTATTCGGCCGCCATCAACAATGATCAAGAGCCTTCATGATCTCATTCTTGCCTAAGAGCCCCACTTCTGGACCTTGCTGCATTGGGGACCACACTTTCAACACTTGAGATTTGGGGGAACATCCTAGATCCAAATCATAACATTCTGCTCTTGGACCTCCAAAGCTCGTACCATCTTACAATGTATGATTTACTCAGTCCATCTTCAAGAGTCTCCATAAGCTTAACCATTTCAGTATTATTCAAAAGTCCAAGTCCAAAATTTTTTCTGAGATGCAAAGTAAACACTATTGGGGAGCAGGAAGTTATTGAATATTAAACCCTGGGGCATTCTAACTCTGAGCTAGACCCCAGTCCTATTTTATTTATTTATTATTATTATTATTATTTTTTTTTTTTGTGGTACTGGGGATGGAACTCAGGGGCATTCTACCTCCGAGCTACACCCCCAGTCCTATTTTTTATTCTTTATTTTGAAACCAAGTCTCACTAAGTTGCGGAGTGCCTCACTAGGTAGCTGAGGCTGGCCGCGAACCTGGATGATCCGGTCTCAGCCTCCCGAATGCTGGGATTACAAGCGTGCGCCACCACGCCGGGCGCTATTTTATTTATTTTGAAACCGAGTGTAGTTAAGTTGCTGAGGGTTTCACTAAGTCGCTGAGGCTGATTCTTACCTGTATTCCTTCTGTCTCAGCATCCCAAGTACTTAGATTATATGGGTGCACTAGCAGACCTGGCAGTTCAAGGCAAATTCTTAACTGTGATGCCCTGTAAAAATAAAAATGACAAGTTGCATATATCCAACATATAATGGCAAGCAGTGAACATTTTTATTAGAAAAGGGCAGAATTGGGACATAGAAAGAAGGAATGGGAACAAAGTAAGACCTAAACCCAACTGAACAAATTTTTCGTTGTATAGTTCCACATCCTACAGCATATGGTGGTGAAATTTGAGTTCCAAAGGCTGACAGAGGTCTTTCCTACAATCTTGCAGGGTGCAACTTACACGGCCACTCTCAGTCTGGCTCTGCACACTTCTTGAAGCTTTCCTTCGCAGAAGTTCCATGTTCCTGCCATCTCTAACTTCTTTGGTTCTCTACTGTATCCTTGGCTTCACTTTTGAAGTTCCACATAGCAACCCCTCAGTCTTCCCATAAAGATTCCAACCATGCCACACACCGCCTGGCCTCCCAGGTTTTCCTTTGACATTTTGATGGGAGCTTTTATGACCTCATAACTTAGCATCTCACATTCCAGCAGAACTGGCACTACATAGACAAAGCTGAGGTCAGCCACCAGCTCTAGCTGTAGGCCGGGGCTCCTTGGATTATAGCTGCAGCAGTCTCTGTATACCAGGACAGCTCAGCACAGTGAAATGAATCCTGGAGAAATAGTCTCATGGGCACTTCTGTGTAGCAGGTCTTCCCTAACACACACAGACACCACAGGATCTCAGCTTAGAACAAACTCTTTCAAATGAGTTTTCACCTTTGCACCCTTGAAATTACTAATATTCTGTGGTATAAATGTTTAACCTATCACTCTCTGGAAAAACATGTGGGTTATTTCCAGTTTTAAGCTATTAAGAATGTAGATGTATATTCTGTTCTATCAAGTGCAGATTTTGTGTGAAAGCACATTTTTTTTGTTTGTTTGTTTTAGGATACATGCCAAAGAATAAAATCCAATTTTGCATGGTAGTTGCATGTTTAGTTTTTTAAGAAACTGCCAAAATGTTTCTGGACTATTTGTACTATTTAACATTACTATTAGTAATGGAGAAGTTCTGTCATTTCTATGTGCCTTTGTGAGCATTTGTCATTTAATTTTTTTTTTCGTTTTTTTTGTGCAGCCAGGCATTGTGTTGCACTCCTGTAATCCCAGTACTTAGGGAGACATGTGGCAACTTAGTGAGACCCTATTTCAAAGAAATACATATGGCTGGGGGTGTAGTTTAGAGGTAAAATACCCCTGGGTTCAATCCTTATTACCAAAAACAAAACAACAACAACAACAAAAAAACAATACTGCAACTATTCTTATATATGTATAAGCTAACTCCTGAAGATTAATTTTGTATTTTCCTGATGACCAATAATGTAATGACTTTGAACGTCTCCAGATTCTTATTAGTCATTTTCATTGAAATAACTCTTTGTAGCTTTTTTTCTTTCTTTTTTCTAATTGGAGAGCATAATTTTTATTGTTGAATTTTGAGACTCTTTGATGTATTTTAGTTACTACACCTGTGTGAGAGATATGGTATACCAATATTTTCCTAGTCTGTTGTCAGTTCATCCTATAGCAAAATCTATTTCAAAGTAAAAACTTTTTGTTCTTTGTTGTTTGTTTGTTTTTGTTTGGGGTTTCTTTTTCCAGTTCTAGGAATCAAACACAGGGCCTTATATGAAAGCAAAATATTTTTTTAATTTTGATTAAGTACAAGTTGTCAGTGTTTCCTTTTATAAATAATGTTTTTGGAGTGAAGTATAAGAAATATTTATTGAGCTTTAAATCCTGAAGATTTTCTCAATTTTTCTGAAAGTGATCATAGTTTTCCTTTTGAAGTCCATAATTGATTTTGTATGAGGTGTACAAAATAGGCCAAGTTTTTTGTTGTTGTTGTTTTGTTTTGTTTTGCAATTTTGCCTGTGGATATCCAATCACTCTCCCACCATTTATTCACAATTTTTCATTAGATTGCTTTAATTTCTTTCTCAAAAATCATACCTGTAATCTCAGTACTTGGGAAGTTGACACAGGAGAATTATAGGCCAGAGTGATAAATTAGCAGGAACTTGTTTCAAGATTAAAAAAATAAATAAGTAAATAGGGCTAGGAGTGTAGCTCAGTGGTAGAACACCCCTGGGTTCAATTCTCAGTAACACACACACACACACACACACACACACACACACACAAACACAACTTGCTGAACATATTTGTGTGCATCTGTTTTCTGGGCTCTCTGTTATGTTGCTTTGATCTATGTGTCTATCCCACAAATACTATCATACAGATTGTATTTTTTTAGTTACAGAGCAATCTTAAAACTAGGGAATGTAATTACCTTCCACTTAGTACTTTTTAAAAAATTATTTCAGCTAGTCTAGTTGCTTTGACTTTCTATATGAAATATTAGAATAATTGTATGCCCATGCAGCAGTCTATGCACCTACATATTATTTATTTGATTAGTTGACAGATTAATTGAGCACATATTAAACATATATTATAGATCAAATACTGAGGCTGTGACAAAAAACAAACAGACAGAAATCCCTGCACCTTGGAGAGCTTAAACTGTGAGTAACGGAGTTTAATCAAGCTTTATTTAATTTTAAATCCCATTATGAAGTTACTCTTTAATTTTATTCTGAATTAGGTTTCATTTCAATTACTTAATTTTTCTATCATGACGGCTCATTGTAAGAAAAAAACAAATTATAGAACTACAGAGAGCACATTGGCAATTAGTGTTTTTAAGAGAAAATTTATCAAATAGATAATAGTGGACTGAAACATCCAAAATAATTTAACATCCTTTTCCTTGTAGACTTATTACTATGATTTTTCTTTTATACTTAATGAAGACAAAGCTTTGTTTCTTTAAAAAGAAACGTGCTTTTAACTTGAGTGACAGTTTTTGCAATGACATCAATCAAATTAGCAAGTCTTTTTTGTTCCTGAAGATTACAGTTTGAAAAATTGACTACTTTCCCCAAAATATCAAAGACTAAGAAAGAATTCTACTAACTAGGAACTCACAGGGAAAACAATAATAGAAAGGCTGACAGGTCAGTATAGACTGAAGACATGCCTTATAATTAGTGATAATTATAAATCACAATTTTGAGATATATTTAATTCTGGACTATTTTGATTTTTATTTAAATTTTATTAATGTAACATCTAATTAAAATTACTGAATCTCTCCCCTGTATAAAATGGTGGATCAAAAACATTACAATTGTTAAAAAGGAATATTTTAGAC
>PVLC010020019.1:0-29768 GCA_004027655.1 Graphiurus murinus | reverse complement strand
AAAAAAAAAAAAAAAAAGAACAATCTTTCATATGTTTTAGAATGTCCATTATAAAAGATTAAAAAGGTAAGAATTACAAACTGTAAAACACGTCTTTACAGAAAACAAAACATAGCCAGGCGTGGTGGCGCACGCTTGTAATCCCAGCATTCAGGAGGCTGAGACCAGAGGAAGCGGGTTCAAGGCCAGCCTCAGCTACCTAGTGAGGCACTCCGCAATTTAGTGAGACTTGGTTTCAAAATAAAGAATAAAAAAAATAGGGCTGGGGGTGTAGCTCAGAGGTAGAATGCCCCTGAGTTCAATCCCCAGTTCTGCAAAAAAAAAAAAAAAAAAAAAAAAAAAAAAAAAAAAAAAATGGTTATTTAAAAAAATTTTTTAAATTTTTTTTTTTTTTTTTTTTTTTTTTTTTTGCAGTACTGGGGATTGAGCCCAGGGGCATTCTACCTCCAAGCTACACCCCCAACCCTATTTTATTTTTATTTTGAAACAGGGTCTCACTAGGTTGATTAGAGTCTCACTACTTGCTGAGGCTGTCCTCAAACCTATGATCCTCCTACCTCAACCTCCCAAGTACTGGGATTACAGGAGTGTGCCACCATGCCTGGCTATTATCAAGTACTTTTTCTCATATAGTTGTTATTAAGGATATTAAAGTCTGGAGTGAAAGATGATTTTTCACGAAAAAAGAGAAAAGAATAAAGCTACACCAAGATGATCCATCAAGCACTAAAAGTAAATAGATACTAGAACAAAAGCCTGCTAGATTATAAGATTAGAATGATCAAGCACTCAAAAAATAAATCCTTAAAAAAAAGCAAAGCCCTTCATTTCTTCCACGTCAATTTAAATTTGAGGGCCTAAATAAACCAACACATAAAAAAGCAACAAAAGAATAATTCACATACCAATGTGAGTAAATTCAAGACTGAGATGATATAATCGGTACCACAAGTCTGGCAATTCTCCAGTTGGTCTAATCCATATGTAATGACCATGTCACAATGTATAGTCATGCTAGGATCCAAGCTGCCGAGCAAAACACCAACACACTCATTAGCAGCTGTCAACACAGCCTCAGAAAAAAACACTTGGTTTGCAGCCGTCACACATCTCATTACTCTGTACAGAACCTGCAAATGGGGAAAACAAGCAGCTTTTTAAAAAAGTTCACATGCTTCCACAAAGCAAGAAAATATTTTCTATTTAATTCAGCTTCAACTGAAAATTAGCTGCCTGCCTTGCCAGTAGTCTCTTAATTTTCTGCTTCTCAGTAGCTGAAAAATAATGGTAACTATAGTACAATACACAAATATGATCTTAGCTAAAAACCCCAAAAGTACTACTGAGACAGGAAGTGGAATTTGTCATCCTCTATTTCCCTTATATTCACTTCCTCTCTCCCCAAAGTCACTACATGGCTCAATCTCAGATTCTTTGTAAACACGAAATACACAAGAACTTAAACAGTAACAGTATTGATGGCATGGGAATAACCTGCTCCCAAAATCTAGCTCTTAAGCTTTTGGCTGATCTTTTTAAAACTAAACACCCAAGTCACCTTAAGCTAATATTAGAATTCATGTACTGATGATGATGGTGCTAGGTGAGTACTCTACTACTGAGCTATACCCTCAACCCCTGATGATCTCTTTGAAAGATAAGCATTCCCATGCTTACCACATAATACCTATTAAGGATTATGAAAATCAGTAATTTGTGACACACATACACATACACACACAGTCAATAGTTATGGACCAAATTTTCAATAAAATTAATTAGGGGGAAAAATAGAACTAATGGATGCTGGAAAATATTTCTGTAGTAGTCAATAACCACTATATAGTTTTTTTTTAAACCTATACATGAATTTTGTTAAAATCATTCACAAAGGCCTAAAGTCCTTCATAAAATATACTTATTATATAACTATCCTAAAAAATGATTGTGTTCCTTTCCTTTTATTTTACATCTGAGTTAACTGCCTTTATTTCAACTCCAACAGTCTTCAAACAACCACCTTTTAAACAATAAAAAGGAAACAGATATTAAACCATTGTGATCAGATTTAAAATATCAACATGCAGGTTTATCTTTAGGATCTGACATTTCTGCTCCAATGCACAATTAACTTACCAAGAATTACATATGTAACTATTATATTTTATCTAGCACTATGTAGGCACAAGTAAAGGCTCCTGAAAGCTAGTGTTAAACCCAAACAGTAAAATTTAATCATTTGGATTAAATCTTTTATTGACTATATCACTCATGCATTTCCCTTTTTATTCAGAGTATAATGCCTGGGGTTCACTTCTCCTCTGTTAAATCTACTCACTGGACTGTTCTTTACGGGTGCTAATTTTTGGAATCACTTAAGTTTGGCAATCTGGCTACCTCTTCTAACTGGCTTCAAACTAATATGTGGTGGATACTGATTATCTAAATTAAATCTGAAACTGCACATTGCCAGTAAATGCACAGTTATGCGCTTTCTTCCAGAGAATTTACTTGGAGAGAAATGAGTCTCCTGTTAATACTAATAAAAGTGATTTGAAAAGCAGCAATAATAATAATAATAATAACAACAACAACAACGTGTGTCCGTGTGTGTATAAATAAAATATTCATGAATTTCATAGTATGTTATTCTTAATATGTTGAAAAATTAAAAGGAGAACTCAATAATCTAAAAGCAAGACTACAATTGGTATTAGTTAAAAAATGAGAGTAAGATTTTTAAAATTACATATTAAAAAAAGGATAACTGGATCTGTAGAGGATTTCCTAAGAGAAAAGTTTATAGACACTTAAAAATTCAGAAAGAGCCGGGCATGGTGGCACATGCTTGTAATCCCAGCACTTGGGAGGCTGAGATGGGAGGATTACATGTGGGGACCCATTGCAAAGAAGTGGGATATAGCAGGCTCCCTTCCCTGCTTTTCTAGCTAACAAAGTAACCAGACACACATAAACATACATACTAAACAAAGAGTTAATAACATAGTTCACTAACTACCAGAAGCATTTACAATAAAAACAATTTTATTTCTGAAATACATTTAATACTCCTAAAGACACTTACATCTGTTACATATGCCTCCGTAATTGGAGGACCCCGAATAGGGCTGAAGCGTTCCCCAATGCTCCTCACCACAGTACTGAACACCCGGAGAAGCGCGGCAAGCTTTGGTAGTGACACTGATGGGGGAGGAACATCTTCATCCACTGATTCCCCAGAGGCCACATGGCTGAGGTCCTAGATGTGAATTCAGAGCATTCTTATTTAAGTAACACATTGTTTATTTTTTTTTAACCTCCCAATTTTTAAGTGAATTAAATTTAGGATAGATTTTTACAAATTATGAGGAATTAGCCCAAGAGGAAAGAAAACTTATGACTCTAAATATAAAAATGGGTTAATACTTAATAAGCTCACATGAAACCTAACATATTAAGGAAATATCCGGCACAGATATATGTTGGATGAAAATAAATTCTACTACATATGCTACAGTTAAATATACAGAGAAATGGAGCCAGAAATGTTTGCTATTTCTTTTCTTTTTTTTTTTTTTTTGCAGTACGGTAGATTGACCTTAGAGGCATTCTACCTCCAAGCTACACCCCCAGCCCTATTTTTTATTCTTTATTTCAAAACAGGGTCTCACTAAATTGCAGAGTACCTCACTAGGTAGCTGAGGCTGGCTGCGAACCCGGATCCTCCAGTCTCAGCCTCCCAAATGCTGGGATTACAAGCGTGCGCCACCACGCCTGGCTAATGTTTGCTATTTCTAACTTGGTTTTCTGCTAAAATCTCAGTCTAGGTATTCATTGAGCCACTAAATTAAAAATAACTATTCCACACTAATATACACATGAAATGCAGAGGGGAGGACCTGAAAAGTTATAAGACCTAATCTACAAATTTATAATCTAGTTAAGGAAATAAGATAGTCTTGAAGGAAAAGATAAAATTGAGATACATGAACCAATATGTATCTACTGAAAATTAAACACCAAAGTAACAGAAGAGAATTAGATATTGTAGATAACAAAAGGAAGTATCTCTACAAACTACAATTGTACAGGTGAGCTAGGAAAAAAGACATTCTACATGTGGAAGCAAAGGAAAAATAAGGAAGCAAAATATTCCCTTGCTTTTCTCTAAAGCAAAGATATTAATTAGCACAGTTAAAAGCAGTAGAACTCCTGTTGGCTGGAAGTAGCAAAGGACTACATAAAAGATTAGGCTAAATGTTTATGGGAGCCTTGAATACCAAATAAGAACCATGGTACATGTGAAGAAACAGATTCCGACAGGGGATGGCACCAGTTTGAGCCATGGCAGTGGAGCCCAGAAAGCCAAGCACCGAGGACAGAGGTTTCAGCAGCTCCCTGAAGCACGCTGTGCTTGCCCAGCTGCACAAGTTGGACGAAGCCAAGACTTGTCCTCCAAAGCATGATTCACAATCCCCAGAACATTAGAAGAGCAAAGTCTTTAGGGGCTTTTTATCTTGTCAATTCACCTTACTTTTAAGATGCTATTGGTAACAAAAAATAAGAATAAACTTCAAAAAATGTTTTCAGAAAAATACTAGCTACCAAGAGTATTTCCAGGTTTCAAAATATCAGATCTATAATTTTTCTTATAGCCTTTTTGGCAGCTAAAAAGCAGTATCTGAAAAAAAATCAAAATATTGCAATAGTCTCATAATTTCCGCTTAAATGTCAGGTGGTCTGCACTATTTTAAAATAAGTCTAGCACTGTTTAAGATTTTGTTTTTCATTTTTATTTTACTTATTCATTTTTCTTTAATAGGTACTTTAAGAAACAACTTAGCTTTCTATACACTCACCTCAGCATATGCCTCCATGTCTTCTAGAAACTGACCAAGAAGAGTAGTAGAAAATGCAAGATCTGCTACCCAAAACGGCTCCAAACTCTGCAACCACCCTTGGTATAAGAAATTTTGAAAAAGTAGGGAGAAAAATGTAAATTAAAAAAATTTTCAAGAACCTTGTCTTAAAGGGATCTAAGGTATCTGGTTTCCTCCCCCTTCCTGTTTTTTGTTTTGTTTTGTTTTAGCAGTCGTACTAAACCCAGGGTCTTGAGCATGCTACGAAAGCACTCTACCACTCAGCTACATCTCAACCCTTTTTATTTTGAGACAGAATCTTGATAAGCTGCCCAGGCTGTCCTCAAATTTGTGATCATCCTGCCTCAGCCGAGATTACATTTTGTGCCACACTGCTAGCAAAGTGTCTGGTTTTCAATTTGCCTATCTTTTTTTGTTTGTGTGTGTGGTACTGGGAATTGAAACTAGGGTCATTCTACCTCTGTGCTAAATTCCCAGCTCTATTTTTATTCCTTATTTTGAAACAGGGTCTAAGTTGCTGTGGACCTAACTATATGACTGAGGCTGGCCACAAACCAGGATCCACCTATCTCAGCCTCCCAAATACTGGGATCACAAACATGTGCACCATGCCTGACTTGCCTACCCTTAAAACAAGCGCTGTCTCATAAAATTGGAACAGCTAAATAATGAAGATATTGATCATGAAGGTATTTTTTAGTGTTTCCGTAGAAATCAATATTCTTCAGAAATTAAAATGTACATCACCTGTGTCCTTATTTTTTAGCAGATTTAATATCCCTATTGTCACTACACATGACTTAAAATGCCATCATCTACCATCACCTTGGTCTTCTAAACTGGGGTTACCTGTAACCAGTAAAGGTTTGCGTTCATCTTCCCAGCATGAATGAAACAAGACCAGTCTCACTGACAAATCCTATTTTCAGAAGTTTACTGTACCCAATAAGCAAAGAGCTGACGTATGCAAATCACTTTTAATATCATTCACTGAAGTGCAAAGCAAAACCAAAAATCACTTCTTTATCATTATGGCAATTCTCCATATTAATCTTTTTAATAGTCAGAAAAAGAAATCACAAATAACCAAGATAGCCATTCTACATTTCAGCATATTGCTACCATCATATCTTCTCTTACCAAGATATGCTACAAATGACTCTTGGATAAGTCCTTTAAATTTCTCACAAGAACAACATTACAATCCACTTATTCTCCCTATCTTCTACTAACTGCATAATGTTACTCTGCATAAATCAACTTAACAAGCATGCAATGCTCATTTATAGTAACTAATATAATTATCTGAAGCAATTCGCTTTTCTTGGATTACTAAAGAAACAGTACTAACAGCTGGCCTTTGGGGGACCAGCACTCTTTCTCACAGTATCTAAATGACCGGTATATGCTAAAGAAAACTTACCAGACACCTGCTGTGTAAGTGAAGGTTTCTGAGTATGATCTATGTGCCAGCCAACTAATATATCAACTGTATCCTTTATGGAGACAGAAAGAGAGAAGGCCAATCATTTTACAGTCTTACTGCTACTCCACCTGTGGAATGTATCATAGTAGAAGATCCTACAAGAAGCATTTCTATTCTACTCAACATAAAAGAAACTTAGGGGGAGGAGAGGGACAAGAAAATAAAGGAATATATATATATATATATATGATATTGGTGAAATATTATCTTCTTTAATTTTTTTTTTTTTTTTTTTGCAGGAATACTAGGGATTGAACTCCAGGGGCATTCTACCCCTGAGCTACACTCCCAGCCCGTTTGTTTGTTTGTTTGTTTGTGTTTGTTGGGAAATGGAATCTGATTAGATTGCTGAAAACCTCATTACATTGCTGCAATCCTCCTGTCTCAGCCTCCCAAGTACTGGAATTACAGGCAATTCTCACCATGCACCACTTCTTTAAATATCTTAAGCTATTAATATCAGAAAGAAAAATACAGTTGGTATCGTTTATAAAAGCAGCATTATTGCACCACTCAACCCTGAACCCTCAAACATCAATCATTATATTCCAAGGAGCAGAAGCACTGTTTTCTATCTGACACCCTCAGTCTTCATACACACCACCATCCTCCTCACTCCTTCATCAAAGAAATGGAGTAGGGAACTCACCCTAAAATTAGTGCTGAAAATATGAGGGTAACATCGAGCCACCAAAAGAATGCACTTAACACATTTGCAAAGTAATTCTGGTGTATCCACATTTTCAAGAATGGACTGCAGGCTGGTCATTACAAGCTGGAAAATAAAAGTTACAAACCATGAACATTCAATAAAGTAGGGAGAAAAAAAAGCAAATTAGGTTTCTTATTTAATAGTGACTATATCTAAAACTATGTTAGCAAAAGAAATAACTATCATTTTAGTTTTTAAAAAATTAAAAATAGTTCACTAAGATGTTAGACTGAAAAAAAAAAATACTGCTCTCTAATGTCTATTAACATTATCCTCATAATTTCAACTAACTTTAGTCCTAAGACAACTTTTTACTTTATCCTTAAGTGCTCCATTTATTACCCTGGCTGTGACTAAATTTCAAGTACAAAAAGAAAGATATGCTTGGGAAACTTTTCTTTAAAGCCCTACAATTACTTTCCAATTTAAAATGTAAAGCAAAATTTATACAATTATTGCTTTAGAGCAAAGTTTACATAATTTGTTTCCAATCAAAATGACTTGAGATTAGCATGGCACCACACGTAAGTGACATGAGACTCATGTTATCACTATGGGTATGATTAAAATAACTAACTACAGGGCATACCACCAATAGAAGATTTTGCAGCTGTTAAAAACTATTTTCCCAAAATAGTGTGTACACATGCACATACACACATGAGAAATATCAGAATTAGAAAACCACCATTTTGCAAAAAGTAATGTTATAATCTATATCCAGAGGGAATACCAATAGATAAAACTACTGAGGAAATATTACTAAAAGACAGGATATTTAGAAGGTCTCAAGGTATTATATCAAGATTACTAATTCCACAGGGTTGAAAATAAGCCTTCCCAATGGGAAGATGTGGTGGTCATCCCCTCAACAGATAATCAAACTCTGCATATCAGAGAGTAAGACAACTGTAACCTCTGCTGTGAAGCAAATGGTAAGAATGAACCCACACAGTATTCATGTCAAAATATTTAAAGTGACTCTAATTAGGAAGAGATAATAAGAACACTTAGAAAGCAGAGTGAGCCGGACGTGGTGGCGCACACTTGTATTCCCAGCATTTGGGAGGCTGAGACTGGAGGATCCAGGTTCGCAGCCAGCCTCAGCTACCTAGTGAGGCATTCCACAACTTAGTGAGACCTGGTTTCAAAATAAAGAATAAAAAATAGGGCTGGGGGTACCGCAAAAAAAGAAAAGAAAGCAGAATGTACTATTAAAGAAAGGGACTAAAGTATGGAGAACTAATATAAATTAAGAGACTGAAAAGGCACACCACTAACGACAATACTGAATCTTGATGGATCTTGGGTCAGATGAGACATAGCTAGAAAAGACATTTTAGAAGCAACTGCAGAAATCTAAATATGGACTGTGTATGTATTAAATTTATTTTATTAGGTATTATAATAGTTTTACAGGCAAATATTTTTGTTTGTAGGAGATGCATACTAAAGTATTATGGGATGATTTGTCAGGATGTGTGTAATTTATCTTCAAATGGTTCGACAAAAGTGTGTGTGTGTGTGTGTGTGTGTGTGTGTGTGCGCGCGCGCGCCCCCACAATGGGGTGGTGAGAACACACGCATGTACATACATGCTAAATAAACCAAACTGTTTAGTTACAAGTAATTATATGGAACTTTCCTAAACCTTTTCTAAAAACATTTGTAATCAGGGAAAATTGCATTTTTCAAAAAAGCAGAAATATTTCTTATATCTGATTTTTTAAAACTAAAAATAAGCATATCATGAATTATAGAAAAGGAAACAAAAACCTATTCTAAAAACAGTATCCTAGTATCTAAAAATCCTACTTCAACAAAAATTATTTTAAATCTTGTTCAAAAGTAAACTGGGAGCCCGGGATGGTGGCGCACACTTGTAATCCAGCATTTGGGAGGCTGAGACTGGAGGATCACGGTTCGCAGCCAGCCTCAGCTACCTAGTGAGGCACTCCGCAACATAGTGAGCCCCTGTTTCAAAATCTGTTTCAAAATAAAGAATAAAAAAAATAGGGCTGGGGGTATAGCTCGGAGGTAGAATGCCCCTGAGTTCAATCCCCAGTACCAGAAAAAAAAAAAAAAAGAAAAAAATTCCTGACATTATGGAGAAAGGATAAGAAACAAGTTGTGATGCTTTAGTTTTTGAATCCCTCAAAAAATGTGAAGCCCACTCCTGTCCAACTCAAATTTGCAAGTCAGTCTCACATTAAGCAATTTCAAAGGGAAGCTTCTAAAAGTGAAGATAGCCGGGCGTGGGGGCGCACGCTTGTAATCCCAGCATTTGGGAGGCTGAGACTGGAGGATCCGGGTTCACGGCCAGCCTCCGCTACCTAGTGAGGTACTCCGCAACTTCGTGAGACCCTGTTTCAAAATAAAGAATAAAAAATAGGGCTGGGGGTATAGCTTGGAGGTAGAATTCCCCTGAGTTCAATCCCCAGTACCGCAAAATAATAAATAAATAAAAGTGAAAAGATAAAACATATTTAAAACTATCCTTTACAAAAACTCAGAAAGAGAAATTTTATTAACATCTTATTAGCTTCTCCTCAAGCACATATCTTAAGGACAATTTTCTTCCCAAACACATCATCAGTTCCCCCACCACCCCATTCTTACCTGCATTACAGATGAAAAAGCTTTCTTTTCTCCTACAGTCTCTAGTGCTTTGTAGGTGGCACATAAGTAGAGGAGTTTAACTTCATCTTTTGCAGATGAGCTAAATTTACTAAAAATCCATTTGAAGATCTTCTCAGCCTCATAGCTCAGAGAAGCACAAAGAAGTCCAAGACAGCAAGCTCCCTCCTGTCTCAACTCCTGAAGCAATTTGCTACTGTGTTTATTTTAATGCAAACGGAATAAAACACACAAAAGGTGTAAGCTTTCAAAAATGACAAGAATGACACATCTTATAAAAGCACGTCTTAGATTGTCTTTTTAAAAATTTTAAATCATTTTTAAAAGTTCAAATTACATAAAAGGTTGAAATTTTGCCAAATCTAAATACTGTATTTGCTCTATCTTGCCGTACTAAAAAATACCTTTCTCAGACACTAGATTTTCTTTTACAAAATCAATTATTAACAAACAGTAAGGAAAGGGCTCAAAAGTGCTAAAATCCAGGCTTCAAATTCCATTTCAAACTAAATGATTCACAGAAAAAGGCAGCAACACAGTATTAGATAAAACGAACTATGCCGGGTGTGGTGGCACACGCTTGTAATCCCAGTACTTGGGAGGCTGAGAAAGGAGGATCACAGGTTCGCAGCCAGCCTCAGATACCTAGTGAGGCCCCCCCTGCAACTCAGTGAGACCCTGTTTCACAATAAAGAATAAAAATTAGGGCTGGGGATGTAGCTCAGTGGTAGAATGCCCCTGGGTTTCATCCCCAGTACCAACACCAAAAAAAAAGCAAAACTGTAACTATATTTTATATATTATTCAATGTGAAAGCATTATAAAATAGGAAATGGCAGTAACTATATATAAAAACAAAATATAAATACAGAATTAATTTAAATATTAGTAACTATATAAAACTATAAAAAGGTAGTAAGGTTTATGACCTGCTGAATTTGGAGTGCTTCCCAATATTGAAATTTTGGGAGATCACTATGCATACCTTTGTGAACCCCAGAGATAGTTTAAATCTACTTTTGTTCAAAGAAGAAGCTCCCTTTTACCTCCTTTCTCTAAACAGTTTCAAAATTTCTTAGTTCTTCTGAGTAGGGTGTGGTGGTGCACACCTGTCATCCCAGTACTTGGGAGGCTAAGACAGGAGGATCACAGGTTCGAGGACCACCTCAGCAAGTAGTAAGTCTCTCATCAACCTAGTGAAACCCTGCTTCCAGATAAGAAATAAAATTGGACTGGGGATGTAGCTCAAAGGTAGAATACCTCTGGGTTAAATCCCCAGTACCACACACACACATATACACAAATAAATCCTAAGTTCTTAGAAACAAATTACTTTCATTTACATCTGCATTAAAAGTTTATGCTGAGCCAGGCGTGGTGGCACAGGCTTGTAATCCTAGTACTTGGGAGGCGGAGATAGGAGGATTGCAGGTTCAAGGCCAGACTGGCAAATTAAGAAAAGTATTCCCTGTGGTGGCGCACGCATGTAATCCCAGCATTCGGGAGGCTGAGACCGGAGGATCCGGGTTTGTGGCCAGCCTCAGCTACCTAGTGAGACCCTGTTTCAAAATAAAAAATAGGGCTGGGGGTGTAGCTCGGAGGTAGAATGCCCCTGAATTCAATCCCCAGTACCGCAAAAAAAAAAAGAAAAAGAAAAGTATTCCCTTTCAAGTGGATTCCATTTGTCCATTTGTATTCAACAGTAACTAATGCATAAGTAATACAGATGAAATGATGAAGACTTAGTAAGACATCATGTTTTTATAAACATGTGTTTATAAACAAAGCCAATGGGTTTATCATGTGGATTATGAATAATTTCTAAACCTATTTTTGTCATTTAAAGTTAAACATTATTGATTACTTACCTTTCATTAAGCACATCATGTACAGCAGCCAAGATATTATCCAACTGTTTGACTAGTACCTTAAATAAAAAATACATTTATAGAAACTTCAAATTCCTATACTTTTAAGAATTCTGCATTTTTTTTCTTCCTGAGGGGAATGAACCCAGGGACATTCTACACCCCTAGCCCTATTTTATTTTGAAACAGGGCCTCACTAAGCTGTGGAAGGCCTCACTAAGTTGCTGGGGCTGACACTGAACCTGCAATCCTCCTGTCCTAGCCTCTCAAGTACTGGGATTACAAACGTGTACCACCATACCCAGCTTCCTGACCAAATTTTAATTAGATAGCACCTTAGTTTCTTTATTGTTTCCAGTCTCCAATTAGCATATTACAGGAATGACATGTTTCCATTCAGATTATGAAAGAAACTAATCCATAGGAAAGTCATAATTGTCCATGAAAAACTCAAAAATCTTGCTACCTGAAATGCATTTTTAAAAATGCATTGATGGAGAAATAGGCAATAAGGGAATATGATAAAATGTCAAAGACAGAGCTGGGCGTGGTGGCGCACGCTTGTAATCCCAGCATTTGGGAGGCTGAGACTGGAGGATCCAGGTTCGCGGCCAGCCTCAGTTGCTTAGTGAGGCCCTCCGCAACTTAGTGAGACCCTGTTTCAAAATAAAGAATAAAAAAATAGGGCTGGGGCTGTAGCTCGGAGGTACAATGCCCCCAGGTTCCATCCCCAGTATCACAAAAAAAAAAAAAAGTCAATGACAAAATTTAGATAGTGGGCATGTGCGGTTCACTGTAAAATTCTTTTAACTTGCTGTTTAAAGCCTTTCATCATAAAATCTGGGGTAGAAGGAACCTACTATGAGCCAAATGTTATTTTGCCTCACTGCGCCATTCTTATTGTCTCCTGCCCATATCAAACTCTTAATTTAACATTAGGAGAAGCACATAGCATGGATAAAATTTCCTAACTACTCCTGAACTTTGTTTTTTTATTTTTATTTTTTTTTAATCAACAGGCTTTTCCATTCCTTAGTCCTGGTCACAAGAACAAATTTACACATGAACAAAAAAATATGTACCCCTGTACCTCCATGTCGCATATGGAAAATAAAAAGACAATCTTCCTTAGAAATAAACTTTTCCCCTTCTTAAGCCACTCCAGATAGCATTATGCATTTTATTATGAAAACACAAAAATTATCAACAACTCCAAACATACTATACTCACCAGCTTATTTTCTGGTTGCTGAATAAATTCTTTCAACTGCTTCACAGTAGCCAGTCTTCGGTCTCTGTCGTCTTCCCGGGTGATCCTCCGAAGAAGATTCGACAGTCGAGACTCTTCAGAATAAGACATCGATCTCTCTGTAAACGTAAACATTTTGTTGTCTGTTGAGTATAAGTAAGTATAGAAAGTTTATAACCCAAATATTTTGAACACCAACAATCAGTCTTAATGAATGTAGGTCCTGTCACTTTCCTGTTCATCTCTATGTACCAAGCCACAGCACAGTGTCCAAGTACCCACAGGCCCTCAAAAAAGGTTCGCTGAAGGAAAGAGAAAATTAAAAATCCTAAGCAAACTGAAAATTCATTCAAGAGGACCAGCTGAGAGAGAAAAAAAGAAATATTTAGACAGTTTCTTTCAGGTCTGTCCATTCCAAGCTGTTTTCAACAATCAGGTAGAGAGAATGGATAGCCAGGCCCAATGGCTGGCACATGCCTGGTGCCAGCTATGTGAGAAGCTGAGGTGGGAGGATCACTTAAGTTCATGAGTTCAAGACCCATCTCAAAAGACAATGAGGGAGCCGGGCGTGGTGGTGCACGCTTGTAATCCCAGCATTTGGGAGACTGAGACTGGAGGATCCAGGTTCACAACCAGCCTCAGCTACTTAGTGAGGCCCTCCGCAACTTAGTGAGACCCTGTTTCAAAATAAAGAATAAAAAATAGGGGTGGGGGTATAGCTCAGAGGTAGAATGTCCCTGGGTTCAATCCCCAGTACCGCAAAAAAAAAAAAAAAAAGACAATGAGGACAGGTAAATGATTTCTAAGAGTTAGGGATGAAGTCTCAATCAGGTAGAACAGGCTGTGTGCTTCCATTTTCAATGCAGCAATGCCTCTTTTTCACATTTTCATCATTTCACCAGGACATGGTTTTGGCAAACTGCCACCTTCATCCAGTTCAACAACTAATTACCACCAACTGTGTGCAAGGTGCGCTATCACTAGAAAAGTGTCAAATTAGACATTTCTTAATTCTTTTTTTATAAAAACAAGCATAAACGTTCAAATATATATTTTACTAATATAATAAAAATGTACACAAGGCCTTTTTTTTTTGGTGGTACTGGGTATTGAACTCAGTGGCTACCTCTAAGTTATTCCACCCCCCACCCCTTTATCCTTTATTATAAAACAGGGTCTCACTAAGTTGTTTAAAGCCAAAGTTGCTAAGGCTGGCTATAAACCTGGGATCCTCCTGTCTCAGCCTCCCAAGTACTGGAATTACAAGCACGCATCACCACATCCAGCTCAGGATTAGTTTTTTTTAATTCTGCTATTTACCACATACCTAATCAACAAACCACATCAAAGGGTATGATAAGCTGGACATGGTGGCACAGGCTTGTAATCCCAGTACTTGGGAGACTGAGACAGGAGAAACACAGGTTTGCGGGCAGTCTCAGCTATTTAGTGAGACCCTGTTTCAAAATAAAGAATAAATAATAGAGCTAGGGGTATAGCTGGGAGGTAGAATGCCCCTGGATCCCCAGTACAACAAAAAAATAAAAAAACAGGGTATGATAGTTTCATCTCATTCTAAAGCATGAAAAGAAAATTGGTACTAACATCAAAAATATACATCTTGGGGAAGGGATATGGTTTTTACAAATGCTTATCCTTCAGAGTATTTCAATAAAGATGGCATCAAAAATGTCATTAGCAAACTGTATAACTATGAGCTCGTGAGGAAGAGAAATTGGACTAAATTAACTTTAGAGTCACATTCTAGCTTCTATAATATCAGAGGGTAAAGCCCTACTCTATTAGGAAACAGCCTTTGACTTACGTCATTCCACTTCTGAAATCTTATCCAAAAAAATAAAAAAATCAGTTTTAAGTTATATGCTGGCTGGGTGTAGTGGTGTACACCTGTAATCTTAGCTACTCAGAAGGCTGATGCAAGAGAATCAGTTCAATGCCAGGCTGGGCAACCTAGTGAGACCCAGTGACTAAAGGAAAACAGGAGAGGGAGGGAGGGGTGAGCTCAGAGATAGAACACTCCTATGTTCAATTCCCAGTGCTGCCAAAAACAAAACCAAAAAGTTATATGCTAAAATAAAAAGAAGAGTTATGTTCATCAAAACGCACTCACACAAACTGGCAGGACTGATGAGCTACTATTTGTCCAAAGAGTAATTCCAATAATGGATGTAAATAGGAAATCTCAATTTTATACTCAGCTCTACTGATAAAACTAATTTCCCTTTGAAGAAAAAACCGAACATTATTTCTAATCCTCTGAATTTTCAAGACATTTTACCTAGATGCGGAAGCTTACCTTATAAGACAGTGAGTTGTGTATATACTTGATCGGGCATGGTGTGATATGCCTATAATCCCAGGACGTGGGAGGCTGAGACAGGAAAATCACAGGTTCAAGGCCAGCTTCAGTAACTTAGCAAGACCGTGTTTCAAAGTAAAACATAAAAATAGGGTTGGGGGAAAGTATAACTCAAAGGTAGAACCTCCCTAGGTTCAATCCCCAGTACCCCCTCCAAAAAAAAAAAGAGAAAAGATGAGGGGAGGGGAGGGGCCACTGTATAGGACTTGCTGTGTACACATCCCATTCAATACTCATGATAGGAAAGGAAACCTTCTAAGATCTTATCCAGTCTTCTAAACCTCTTCGTGGGAAATTACTAGTTCACAGGAAAAGAATGCAAACAAGTATCTCCTGCATGTTTTAAAACTCACAGTAAACTAATCAGCTCATGCCTGTGCAAAGTAAGAGAAACAAGGCATCACAGTAAGTAAGAGGAGACAGAAATTCTTGTCCAGGCATCATGCCTTGGTCCCTGGCTTCCCAGCCTTACCCTGTGATTTCCTCATGTCTTTGGTGGCTAACGCACGACTGCCATGCTGAACACTGGTGAACTCAGGACTGGTCACATTATTAACCCTCAGCTCTTGCCCCAACGACTTCCGACCATAAGTATTTTCCCCAGATCCTCCATTGACACTGTAGCCACCTAAAAACAGCAAGGTTTACATTATTTTAATAGAGTTCTTCCTTTCACTCAGTTTCTGACAGTTCAAGGTCTTATTAGCTATCCACAATTTAACCAGCCTTTGCTTCTCCTACCTTTTTACCATGAAATCATTTGATTTCATTTTTATTCCCTCTTTGGAAGATAAGTAAAGAAATGAAAAATAAATTAAGCCAGATTTTGCACTTAGGTTAAAAACATTTTAGAAGTCTAGAGGAGAAACAGTATCTGGAAGAACTTCGGGCTTACCAATAATACTGTGTATTTTTGGTAAACACACATGCATTTATGAATTATATGTATTAAAAAACTTAAATTTTATATAATCAAGTATGCAAACTTGTGAAGTTTTCAAAATAATACTATATTTGTTATCTATAATATATACATATATAATATATAATATATATATACACACACACATATTTTATATATATATATATATATATGTATGTATGTTAGAACAAAGAGAGCTAGCGGAAAGAAAGATGAAAGGAGAGACAGGTAGGTCTAAAAAGTAAATAAAAACAAGCCTCTACCAGTAAGAAAAATATATATACCCTTTTCGTCATTCTGTACGTCAGCATGGACTCTGGTATCATCGTGCCTTTGCCGAGACACCACAGCTGAACTTGAAGGCTGCAGGCCATAGGAGGAAGAACCACCCCTATCTCTGGATGAAGAGTATTTTAAATTATCTGGGTCGGCTGATGCACTATCAGTTCTGTAGAGAAAGAAAAGCATAAGATTAGAACTTTAAACATTTTAATAGTCCAAATCATAAATCTCTCATACAAGTCTCTCTCTTCTCCCTACCTTTTATATTCAACCAGTACTATTACATGTTAAATATCCATTGTCTGGTAAGAAATCTTTAAACTAGGAAGAAACTGTGAAAGGATGAACTACAAGCTATTCAGTCTTGTATTCTAAAGACCCATTCAGAAATATGAATATCTACCAGGATTACAGTGAGCAACTCATTCTAGCTTACAACGGTTTTAGCACTGCAAGTCTCCTGTCTCAGGCAAAACAGGACAGTTGGTCACTCTGTCCAAGATTCTCTTCCTATGATGTGATTTTAAAAAGTAATTTTCCTAAACTGAGCATGGTGGTTCCCACCTATAATTCCAGACACTTGAGAGGATGAGGTAGGAGTATCCTAAGTTTGAGGTGGACAGGCTAGGCAACTTAGTGATACTAACTTTAAAAAAAAAATCTTCCTAACACCTCCCTCCCCAGGAAAAGGTTAATTAGTCAAAAAACTTGTCTTCCTTATCATAAAAATAAGGGGCAATGTGTTAACAAATTGTTTTTAAAATATCATCTCATAGCAACATGCCCTAAACTCTCAACTAAATCCTTAACTATTTCATGGGAAATACAGAATGATATTTGAAAGCAAATTTAAGACACAGGAAAAGAATATATTAGGTGCAAAATAAGAATATATTTATGCAATACTGAAGAAGTCCAACTGTAAAGAATACCAACTATACTATAAAAAGTAGTGAGTAAACAAAGTTTTAAGAAAATAATAGTTATCAGGAATTCAAAACTGAATCTGAAGGCTGTGATTCAATCTATGTAAGTACTGTATAAAATACCTGATACTTGGAATATTAGCCAACAAGTGGTGCAGCCCAGGGTAAAATCAGCATCCTTATCCAAGTATCAGTTCATTCATACTTTATGCCTTGATTTCCTCATCAGTAAAAATAGAGAATCAGGCTACAAGATTTCTCATGAGTCTTATTCTACCAACCACCAATCATAAACTGTCACGAGAAAAGAAAACAAGACATTCTACTGTAGCATATGAAAAATACAAATAAGTAGTCACTTTCCTACTGATTTTCTCCTAAGAGGAACACCTTAGATAACATATATTTACTAAAAACATCTTCTGAACTCACAATCATTTTGGAAATGTTTAGGACACTGGCAAGGGCAGAAACTAACCTATTCTTCAGTATTAGTGCCCTTTCCCCCACATACAAAAATGATAGCGGTGTCTGTATAGTTATTTCATTTAGAGTTTATCATCCTTTCCTTTCCCCATCCACAAAAATACTAACCATGAAAATTTACACAGGCTCAATCAACCTGTACTTTACTGCAATCATTATAAATTAATATAGAATACAGACTGCAGGTGCATTCCAGTACCTGTCTAAACTACTTCTAAAGGTTCTCAATCTGAACGTTGTTAAAATTTCATGATCTAGCATACCAAAATAGCTAAAGCTTCAATAAAAGAGAATTAATATTTCTAGAATAGTTTCTTCAAATATTCAGAGTTCACTTGTTCACAGGCAAAACATGTATGACCATATTTTTACGTATATTAAATCAGTAAGCATCAACATTCAATGGAACACAAGAATTTTTTTCAACTAATGGAAAGATATTCCCTATGTACCTAAAAGTAGCACATTCAATGTGTACCTATAAGGCTGACAACTGTGATGCATGTTCCATCTCAGCTATTTGAGAGGCTCAGGCAGAGGATCAAAAGTTGGAGGCCAGTCTAGGCAACTTAGTGAGACTCTGTTGGGTGAGGAGGTGGGAATCAGACACAGTGGCACCTGCCTATATAGTCCTAGTACTTGGAGACTGAGACAGAAGGATCACAGGTTCGAGGCCAGCCTCAGCAACTTAGCAAACCCTGTTTCAAAATAAAATAGGGCTTGAGGTGTAGCTAGGAGGTAGAATGCCCCTGGGTTCAATCTCCAGTACTGAAACATAACAAAAACAAACAAAATACACCACCTATGGACCTTAATAAATCACAGTACATCAATTACTTTTTAAACGGGGACTGAAGAATAAAAGAGTTTATGAGCTTTTCTGATAGGTTTTGAACTTGTCTATATACATGGCACTTAATACAACCTGGAAAAGTAAGCAATTAGTAAATGAACAAATAAAAAACACATAATTCTGAAACACAAAGATAACTGGGGCTTACCTATATTTAAACTTGCCTTCATTTCCTGTTTTTACTATGCTTACATATCACCTATACTATCCTTACTATTAATAGTTAAATATCTGTATCATTTTCGAGTGACACGGTGGTAACATAAGGCAGTAGAGAACACAGGTTAAAAAAAGGTCTGGGCTCAGATCCCAGCTTCAGCACTAGAAGGTGTGCGCCCTGCTTCACCTCTAGGCCTCAGCTTCCTGTCTAACATGGAAGGGTGTTGTGAGGCTTTAGTAAGATGATGGATTCTTAAAAGAAATGCTTAGCTTGCAGGGTGTAGTAAGAGTTACTACAACAACAAAAAAATAAACTCAAGATTTCTGATCTAATAATGTACAAGTACTTCATGAGTATGTGAATACAAACAAAACTTTTTATATCCAATATACAACAGGTTACATTCTTCACTGAAAAAAACTAAGCAATTTACTTGTATTTGATTTCAAACTAAACTTAAAAACCAGGAGCGACTTACCAATGTTAGAAAAACAGGTTTTAAAATCCCATGAGCTATGAATATTGAGGTTCCCCCTCCCCCCCAAAAAAACTGGGTTTTCAAAAATACAACAACAAAAAATTCACTAGGACAGAACCACCATCTCAGAGCTGCCTAAAACTCCATGGTTGCCAAGTCCTTTCAATACAAAATGATCAAAACATTTCCAACCAAAATCCAGATTATAAGTATTCTGAAACCAAAAGCACAGAATGGCTCAGCACTAATATGAAATCTCTATTTTCATAATATCTAGACTGCTTAGGTCTCAAAAACTGCCAATGTTAGGCTGTTAGCACCAACAAGATCATCCCAGTCCAATAAATAGAAAACTGTTATAAAATGGAAATGAGCACTTAAAATGAAGCAATCAAAGACATAAAATAGAAAATGCAGAAGATCTGAACTCTAAGAGGCAGGCAAAAATGTTAAGCTAGTTAGTCAGAAGGGCTTGAAAAAGCTATCATCTGCCAGAATTAGTGTTTCAATTTAGTGAAAAAAGAAAATGTATCTGTTAAGGCTAAGAATTCTAGCAAGGAACCAAAAATACCTCTACAGCCCCTGTAATACTATAAAACTATTATGGAGAGGGAAAGAAGAAGGAAAAAAAAAAGAAATGCATAAATTTCCCCAAAGTGATCAAACTGAAGTTAAAGCCTGATGTACATGCCACATGAGAGGTAAGTTTCTAAAGCTCATACCTCAAAAATCGCATACTGTATAATATGGAGCCTTTGTGATGTTTTGCATCAAGTCAATCTGTAAGACAGTAGTTACAATATTAGTGAAGACAGTGGGTTAAAACATTTGTTGTTCAAACATGAAGCAAATATCACTCATAGGTTAGGTGCTTTAGCTGAACTATTGCCCCCTTGGGTTCAAATGTTGAAGCAAAAATTGGGATGAAAAGCCACGCTGAGCCTTAGAGGATAGAGGCTTAAGGTGGCAACCAAAAAAATTTTGGTATATAAGGGATTTAAGTGCTAACTATAACATACAAATCACATGCAAATATAGTTACCCCCATATAGTTACCTATACTCAATATATAGAAAATGTAATGACTGTAGGAGGCCATTCATCTTGAATGGCCCAAATCCTCATGCCTCATAAACAATTCACCCTGTGTTAAGGGACAGTATCTCTTGGCTAAATGGTCTTATGGTACAGTTCTTACAAACATTAGAAAAAGCACCCCCCACCCCCCACCCCAAAAAAAAGTCATCTCTGAAAGTATGAAGTCAGAGAATTCCCTATCAGGAAATATTTCTGTAAAGCACCCTACAATGACTTGATGCAAACACCATTTATAGTGGTGCCACCAGAATAAGCATGGAATTGCTTCATGTTGTTTTTGCCTGTGCTTATTAAGGGATTTCACGCTTGTAGTGAGAACTAATTTGTAATGGATATAAACCAAGAAATGAGATTTGCACTAAGCCCAATGAGGTAGGAATACATTTACTCTCTAAAGCAATGGCACTCAAAAGTAGTGTCACTGTCACAGAGCAGCTATAGAATACACTGAGAGTTTTCCATACAAACAGCTAATACTGCTCAAAAAGTGATTTCCTTTTAAAAATAAATGCACTGTTATCCCTGTAATGTCTTTTACTCACCTGGATTCAGACATGCTTTCATGAGGGATAATAGAAAAGTTTGAATCTATGCATAACCATGAGCCTTCTGCGCATCACTTTTACTTTAGAAACACTGCTCTGAGTCTAGGGCTAAAAATTCATTTGAGAGGCTCAGAGACTTCATTATACAAAACCACTCACAGAAAATTTTAGATTCAAATTTAATAAAACCAAATCTAGTTATTTCATGTCAAAATTATTATCGTGAATGAGTTTGCATCACAGTTTTGTAGTAGTAAAACATTAAGTTAATATAATTTTCTTAGCTGCCTAAATCTTAAGTGACTATAATACTAAATCTTGATTATCTGTTTATAGGCCAATTTTTAATCAGAAATCAAATGGTCAACTAAGCCACTGTACACTGACTAAAAAATATATACTGAACTACTGAAAATTATAAAGAATTTTACCTTACCCAAAAAGAGTTCTGGCTTTTACCTGTGGCTCTGGAAGGTAACTATTATGGCTACTAGGATTGTCCTTGTTCACCTGAGAGCTTTGGGCTACACCAGGAAGTTTAACAATGCAACTTACGTGGGTGCTCTCAAGTCACAAGGATCAACTCAGACCTCCAGGGGGCTGGAGACTGAGGTCAGTTGTGTGGGCAGTCAGCCATGAAGCCTCCATAAAAACTCTGGACACAAAGGTTGGAACATAGAGTATCTCGGTTGGCAATGCTCCACGACTATTGTCACACATCAATACCAACAGGAAAATAACACCAATCCTGATTCTACAGGAAAGGACAATTGTAAGCTCCATATCTAGAACCTTCCTAGACTGTGCCCTACATGCACTTTACCCTTGGCTGATTTTAATCTGAATCTTTTAGGGGTAATAAACTATAACCATGAGTATAAAGGGCTTTCAGTTAGTTCTTCTGGTGAGTCCTGATGAATTACCCAACCTAAGAGTAATCTTGGGAACCCCAAACTACTTCTGCTAAGGTAGAAACTGCCACTTGTGGCTTTCCTGTCTCTAAAAATCCCATGAACTTTTTCAGTTCACCTTACTCTTTCTCAATACCATTCTAGAGTTGTTTCTTGATTTGGGGGAGTTTGTTTTTGTTGTTGTTTTAGTAGCTTTAATTCCAGTGACTCTGGACTTTTTCCCAACCTAAGTGTGCTCTTTGTTCTTCACTTCTTTCTTTAAACGGCTTAGCTTTTGTGATCCCATCATTTCAACAACGCTTGCCAATCCCCTTAACCTCCCTTAAAATTGTCCACACACCTATCTGGCAAAACCCTGGATAAATACAATCGCCAATTACCACATTCCTAGGTCCTCCAATGCACTCCAGGCCACATGTACCATTCACATCTTCCCCATTCTCTTCAAATTTTAAAATATCCTAATAGCCACCTGCATCTATCTCCCTCCCTCCCATTCTATTTCATAAAGGGGCGGCAGGGGGCATAAGATATCTGCACCCAATTCTGAGCCTTGATTAGGACTCCATCTGTTTCCATGTTGCTTTCCTCTCCACCATCTCTCAAATATTTGCTCCTGTGGTGTCTACCTTTCTCACAGAGCTAAATCCTCCCTTTAAGCATGTAAAATTTCCAAATCTTTCTCATTGAAAACTACAAAAAAATATATAAAAAGAAAAACATCAAATCCACACCAAACCCTCTACCAATCTGCCTTTGCTCTTTGTAACCAAACTAACAGAGTGTCTATACTCCTTGCTCCCATTTCTCCACCTCTTCCAGCTCCTTGCCCACACGGATCCAACTTCCACCCCACTGCTCTTGGCAAATCTCACTATGACTTCCAGGTTGCTAACCCCAAGGTATACCTCAGACCTCAATCTACTCATCCTCTCAGCCACTTTCACAAGGCTGCTAAACAGGGTCCAGCAGCTTTGTCATGCAAACAGTAACCTGCAGAGGAATAAGGTAAGCCAAATAAAAAAATCTTCTTTTAAAAAATTTTACAATAGCCCTTGTGCTGAAACCCTGTCAGCATGAACTACCTAGATTCTTTCCTTCCTGGTCCTACTTTCTCAGGCCTCTTTTGCAGGCTCCTATACCAAACCTCCAAACCTTGGAGTTCCTCAATGTCTAGTCTTAAGCCTAGAGATTCTTCTCATCTGTACTCTCCTGCAATTCATGCTGATGGCAATATTTGCCACCTGTATACCACCAACTCAATATGTAGTTTTCCATCACAGGTGTCCACGCGAAGGCCCAGACCTATATATTCAACTGTTTGGAAAAACAATATCAATCCAGGCAGGGTGGGAGGCAAAGGTAAGAGGACTGCTAGAGTTCAGGACCTGCCTGGGCAGCATAGGTAACTCTGGGGAAGATGGAGGATCTCACTGTGTTAATGCCTCCAACACAACAATGGGCTCTTTTGCTCCCAGTATCCCCATTTTTAAAAATGGTTTGCTCATCAGGTATTTTCTAATAAATGGCACTCTATGATCAGTCACACACAGTATGTCTCTCCCCTTCAGTCCTCAAATGTCCCATCTTTCTCCATCTCTCCTTCACATTACACAAAAATAATTCTCATAAGACACATATCTAATGCCACTCCCCTGCCCTTCTCATCCTGTATACTTTGCATCCCATTTCAGCTAAGTCTCTACACCAATCACCCCTATGTGCCATGTATTCTAACTTGCAGAGGTCTAGAATCACTTTTCTTAGACCCTGCCTGGCTGAAACATCTTTGTCTTTACCCCTCACTAATCCTAGCTTTTGCTATCCCTCAAACCTCAACTTTGCAAAGTTTCTGATTCCCAGGGATGCCTAGGAGTCTCTGCCACATACATGCACTGCCAAAGAGTGCAATAGTTTCCCTTAGCTCTTACATCACTTGAAACACTTATGTAACTGTGTTCTGCCAAGAGACTGTAAATCTCAAAAGGGCAGGGGCCTGTCAGCTTTGCTTATTATTGTACCCCATTGCCTACATGGCATATAAAATTACCTGTTGACTAAATGATTGCCCATTATCTTGAGGTCTTTCTCTTGACCCTGGAATTAAGTCCCCTACTCTAACTTGACACTTTTCTACAAGATTCAATTTGCAACCCACACTTTCTCTCCAAAATCTTCTACTAAAATGAACAATATTTGGGGGCTGACAGTATAGTTCAGTGCTATAGCACTTGCCTAGCATGCACAAGGCCCTGAGTTTGATCCCTAGTACTACTGCCACCAAAAACAAAAAAACAAGATTTCAAATGATGAACTAAGATGGTTCCAACCAACCTTCTAAGAACTTAAAATCTAGAAAAAAAAGTACTCTAAGTTAGCTTGTATAAGTGTAAGTTCAATAAAGGCTATAAAAATGCTATGTAATTTCAGAAGAAATCCCATCATTTAGCTCATTCATCAAACTCTTATAACACAAAGTGTGTCCCACGTCAATTACACTTTGGTAACTAATTTCAACTTGCTCACTTCTTTGACATATTACTACTGAAGGCAGGAGCCACTATCTGATGCTACATAAAATAAAAATTTAGTCCACCCATATATATATATATTTATTTATTTATTTGGGGGGGGGGTTACTGAGGATTGAACCCTGGGGCATTCTACCTCCAAGCTACACCTCCAGTCCTCTTTATTTTTTATTTGGAAACAGGATCTTGCTAAATTGCTGAGGCTGGCCTCCTACCTGCAATCCTCCTGTCTCAGCCTCCCACGTACTGGAATTACAGGCATGTGACACCACATCTGGCTTTATATAATCTTAAAAAGTTACTTTTCTGAATGCAAAAAAGAGGTCAGAAATACACAGGGGTAGCCTCATCAATATATTTAAATGTATTCTGAGTTTTTAAAACCTATTTAATATGCACTTTAAACCTTATTTTTGTGCAAAGTTTAACTATAGAATGAAAAGATAACTCACAAAATAGAAAATATTTGCAAATCACCTGTCTTTAATGATCCAGTATCCAAAACATGAAACACTCCTACAATTCATTAATAAGATAAACTTTAAAATGGGAGAAGATATGAATTGCTATTTCTCAACAAGAGTGATACAAATGGCCAAAAACACATGGAAACATGTTCAACATCATTAGTGATTTAAGGACAGCCACAAGGATAAACCACTTCACAGGACAGTTATAGTTCAAAACAAAATAAAAAGTAACAGGTTTTTGGGAGGGGCCACAGGAACTAGAGCCCTCATGCACTGCTGGTGGGCATGTAAAATGGTAGAGCCACTTTAGAAATAATGTTTGCCATCCCTCAAAAAGCTTGGCATAAATACCTGGGAGCCAAGACAGGAGGATCACAGATTCAAGGCCAGTATCTGGTAATCTAATGGAACCCTATTTCAAAACAAAAAGGGCTGAAGGTATACCCCTGATCTGAATCCCCAGAATTACACACACACACACACACACACACACACACACACACACACACAGAGTTCAGTGTAGAATTATCATGTAAAGCCAGCATGGTGGTGCACATCTGTAATCTCAGTACTTGGGAGGCTGAGACAGGTGAAGCTCAGGTTCAAGGCCAGCCTCAGCAACGTAGCAAAGTCCTCCACAACTTAGTAAGACCTAGTTTCAAAATAAAATAAAATATGGTTGGGGGTGTAGCTTAGAGGTAGAATGCCCTTGGGTTCAATCCCCAGTACCAAAAAAAGGGAAAAAAAAAAAATTATCATGTAAGGCAACAAATCTAGTCCCAAGTACATGCCCCAAAGAATTGAAAACAGGTGTTCAAACAGAAATGTGTACACAAATCTTCATCACACTAGTCAAGAGGTAGAACCCAACATCCATTTAAGAAAGAAACAAATGTAGTGTGCCTATACATGGAATATTATTTAGCTATAAAAAAAAATGGAGTGTTGGCACATGCTACAAACATGGGTAAACCTAGAAAACATTAGACTAAATGAAACAAGCCAGACACGAAAGGGCACATATCCAATGATTCCATCCACATGATCGCAAATCCAGAGAAAGGACTGTGGTTGTCAGAGGCTGGAAGAAAGAGAATGCCAAGTGACTGCTTAATGGGTACAAGGTTTACATTATGGGACAATGGCAAAAGTTCTGGAACTAGACAGTAGTGATGACTCAACATCATGAATGTACTCCCTACCAATTAACTGAAAATGGTTAATTTTATGTGCATTTTACCACAATAAAAAAGGTACTTATTTGTAAAGTTCTTGAAAAGACAAAAGTACAGGGGAAGAAAACAATGAGACCGCAGAAAGGTCTGGACACAAGGAAACTGGGAGAATAGGTATAATCTGGTTGTGGTGGCAGTGATCACACTACTAGATGCACTTGTCAAAACCAAAAGAAATTATACCTCAACAAACCTAACTCTAAGACCACTTTTCTTGGGCTAGGGATATAGCTCAGTGGTAGTGTGCTTGCCTAGCATGTAAGGGCCCTGGGTTTGATCCCCAGCACCATACCACAAATAAGTAAAGGAAAGAAAAGAAAAGAAACATTTTTTTCTTTTTCATTTTTTTCCCCCCAGTATTGGGGACGGAACCCATTCTACCTCTGAGCTACACCCACAACTCTATTTTTTATTCTTTATTTTGAAACAGGGTTTCACTAAGTTGCAGAGGGACTCAGTAAGTAGCTGAGGCTGGCTGCGAACCTGCGATCCTCCTTTCTCAGCCTCCTAAGTACTTGGATTATAAGCGTGCACCACCACGCCCAACAAGAAACACCTTTCTCTACAGTAAAGATATGAATATGAGTAAAAGACTTCATCTACTTTTAACAATTCAACATTTTCATGCTTTATACTGCTCATATTATTTAGCAACTCTTAAGTGGAAAAGTGAAAATGTAGCACTGGCTTAAAGTCGCTGTGCTTCTAAATGAAGCCAAAGACTGTTGGTGTCTGAATTAATCAAATCAAGCAAAAGAGCTGGAACTTGAAGCTCAGAAAGGTTTAACCTAGCCACATACAGACAGACACTTAGATCAGTAAAAGTCAACTATCATCTATACTAATGGTAAAAAGTTCTAAACTTCTAGCATAATAGCAACTTTACTCTGTGAATGAGTGAGAACTGCCTGAGACAGACCATACGGTACTTTTTTTTTTTTCTTAAGAAAAGAAACACATTAGAAGTTCTAAACATCTATTGCCTATTTTCATGGCTTCTAAAATTCTGGCTAAATTCTCATTAACTAACCACTGGAAAATAATGCAAAAAATTTAAATAGAGCCAAAACACTAGGGTGGCAAAATCAGAAAATCATGGGCAGACAGAGACATAGAATCTACTGCTAACTTAAGCATTTATGTATTCTGAACCTCAACTGCATAAATTCAGATCTTACCAGATACTGAGAATACTGCTAGTTATAAAATCTGCTGTTTTTAATCTCCAATATAAATGTTAATTCATTGTTCCTTTAACAAAAAATAACTTTGCTTATGCTAAGTAATTGTTCACCTCAAGGCCAACTACAAGGGTTTGACTTTTTCCCTGCCTTTATTTTGACCCAAAGAGACCCTGCTTCAGCTGCCATTTGCATCTCATCTTCCTCTTTTGTCCAGGAAGTACTCTAGAAACATCCCATTGGGGAAACTGCCAAGACTGAAAGTAAATCTCTTACTCTATGATCTCCCCAGTAGAGGAAAGACAAAAAAACACAGTCTACAAAGAAGACACCCCCAGCCCTAAGGCTCAGTTAAATGCCAAATAGCCCTGTAGGACAGAGATATATGAATCACTAAGTATTACACACTGCAGGAATCCTAAAAGAGAAGTCTCTAAACCAGACTAGAGAAAAGGCAGAGTGACGTTTTCACAGAAGAAATGTGCGTGACCATCTTCTTATTGATTGACTGACTGATTTTTTTTTGTGTGGTACTGGGGATTAAACCAAGGGGCACTCTACTTCTGAGCTACACCTCTAGCCCATGCATCCATTCATCCATTCATTCATTCATTCATTCGAAACAGGGTCTAATTGTGGAGGGTCTCGTTAAATTGTAGAGGCTGCCCTCAAACCTGCTATCCTCCTATCTCAGTCCCCAAAGTACTGGGATTACAGGCATGCACCACCACACCTGGTTTGTGAACATCTTTTAAAAGAGTTATTCCAGCCAATAAATTCAAGTACATCCCCAAGAGGCTAGTGTATTAAAGATTCTCTTGAAAATTACATTTTCATATTTTTAATGATACAAAAAATAACAAAATTTGTGTGTGGAGGGGGGGTGCTGGGGATTGATACAGCCCCAGCCCTATTTTTTATTATTTATTTATGAAACAGGATCTCATTAAGTTGCAGAGGGCGTCACTAAGTAGCTAAGACTGGCTGCGAACCTGCAATCCCCCTATCTCAGCCTCCAAAGTACTGGGATTACAAGCATGCGCCACCACACCTGGCTTATACAAACAAATTTTAAAAAAATAAATAGAATATATTTAAAATCTTCCTCTTAAAATGGGCCTGGTGGTACATGCCTGCAATCCCAATACTTGGGAGGCTAAGACAGGAGGATGGCAGATTTGAGGCCAGCCTCAGCAATTCAGTAAGACCCTGCTTCAAAATAAAAATAATAAAAATCAGGCTGGGGGTGTAACTCTGAGATAGAATGCCCTTGGTTCCAATCCCCAGAACCCCTCTCCAAACAGATCTTTCCTTTAAAAATAATCCTAAAGAGTCAGGTGTGGCAGTGCATGCTTGTAATCCCAGTACAGGGGAGGCTAAGTCAGGAAGACTGCAAGTTCAAAGTCAGCCTCAGCAATTTAGTGACGCTCTGAGGAACTTAGTGAGACCCTGCTTCCAAATAAAAAATAAAATAGGTCTGGAGGTGCATCCCGGAGGTAGAAAGCCCCTGTGTTCCATCTCCAGTACCACAAAAAAATAAAAATAAAAATATAATCTGAAAACACACAAAGGTCTCGTTTAAAAATAAATGTGTGCCAGCTGGGGGTAGTGGTGCATGTCTGTAACCTCAGTATTTGGAAGGCTGAGACAGGATTTCAGTTCAAGTAGGGCTTTGGCAATTTATTGAGACCTTGTTTTAAAAACAAAAAATAAAAAATAGGGCTGGAGTGTAGCTTGGTGGTAGAATACCTCTGGGTTCAACCTCCAGTACAAAAACCAATCATCATCATCATTACTATTTTAATAAATAAATACACATCAGGTGTGGTGGCACATCCCTGTAATCCCAGTGCTTGGGAAACTGAGACAGGAGGAATGCAGGTTCAAGGCTAGCCTCAGCAATTTGGCAAGACCCTCAAGCAACTTACCAAGACTCTGTTTCAAAAAACTAAAAAATAAAAAAAGGTTGGGGGTGTTGCTCAGAGGTAGAATGCCCCTGGGTTCGACCTCCAGTATAAAAAAAAAAAAGGGACTGTGGAACAGGTAACAATAGTACATTATCATTTTTTTCCCTCATAGGTTAGTCTGGTGAGGAAAAATGATGTGGTCACCCAAAATCACTCATAACACATTAAGAAAAACAAATACTACAGAATGTGGACATAAGCGCCTTTTTTTTTTTTTTTTTTTGGTGTACTGGGGATTGAACCCAGGGGCATTCTATCTCCAAGCTACACTCCCAGTCCTATTTTTTATTCTTTATTTTGAAACAGAGTCTCACTAAGTTGCGGAGGGCCTCACTAAGTAGCTAAGGCTGGCCGCAAACCTGTGATCCTCCTGTCTCAGTCACCCAAGTACTGGGATTACAAATGTGTGTCACCACGCGCAGCTCCATAAGTGCATTTTTTAAAAGAACTGCTGTCAGGTTAGGTATTATGGTCACAATATGGGATGGTACACCCTACACATGTTGGGCAC
>PVLC010020018.1:0-29784 GCA_004027655.1 Graphiurus murinus | reverse complement strand
TCACAGCATTCTCTTCTCCTCTTCTCCACAGCTTGGGAGACGTCCTTCATGCTGGAGAGATGCAAGTCTGTAACACGGCTAACATTCCAGAATGTTCTCTGTTAGGTAATGAAGTGGTTCACAAAATCCATTTACCACAAAGCACCAAATAAAAATGCACAAGAACTAAATGCAGTAACAAAATGATTCACAGGGGTTCCGACTTCTGTTTGTTCATATAAATCAGATCCCCATCACCGACTGTGCTTTCATTTTCTAAAAACAAGATCAAACCATTATAAAAATGTGCTTCCAAAATAAATTATTTCTTGAATATAAAAACATTTTACATTTTCCCAGCCCACATATCCTTATAAAATAGGAAATCAGAAAATTAGCTATGGCAACTTTCATATAGTAAAAAATATTTATATGTGTACACACACATATATACACATATATAAAAAATGCAAGTTTTAAATTTCAAGAAAAAGTAACCAATTAAGCAACTTAATGGTTGTGTACTGAATTATACCTAAGAAATGTTGATTATCCATGAGAACAAATGTCAAAGGAGTACAGTCCCACTTGGTAGAGGATAATTTAAGATTTTCCCACGAGAAAAACAAACAACAAAAAAACCAAGAAGTCTCCGACTGACCCAGTATGTTAGGAATCCCCGGTGCCCTTTCCAGATGGAAGGCCCCAGGTCTGTCCACTGCGCTGATAACTCCCCTGAGGCCGGCTAGCCCGAGTGTAGCTGCGCTGCCACCATGCCATCTGTGCCCATGAAGGCTGGCGCTGCACCCCACCAGGTGAGGGGCAATGTGAAGCCAGGCCAGTGCAGAAGACCTCCTTGTCCTACTGTACAGGAACGGGCTGAAGTGTTGGTAGAGGGGGAGATGTGAGCAACAGGAAAGCCCGAGTGTGGTCAGGAGAGATTAGGAGATTATTACTGGCAATGAAAACCAGAAACAGTGTTTGCTAGAACCTCAGCAAAGACGAGGTGGGAATGGGGGAGGGTCCTTTGCAATTTGTTAAATCCTGCCAGTTTCTAAGATATAGAAGGAAAATTCAAGAGATGAGCAGGGAACTGCACTATCCCACAGGAGGGCCTGCTCAGGAAAAACGGTGACAGAAGAGTAGGGTCTGATTGTGGAGTGGTGTCCTGCCTCAGTGACTGGCCGCAGCGGTTAGGATCAGCTCTGTGGAGACCAAGTCACAGCCCCCTCAGGACCCGCTACACAGGCCAGCCTGAGCTGACTTGCCAAGCTTTACCTATGTTACAAAAAGCCGGTTCCTTCCCATCCCCAACCAGCCACTTAATTTGTTTGTGGAAGTGTTAAGGGCAAAGAGAGGACTTGATTTTTAGATATTTTCCTTCTGTAACTTCTTTTCCCCCCAAAAGGCACATTCCCTACCCAACTGAAACAAATCAAGGTATTTTTAAAAAAAGCAAAAGCCAAGTACTTGAAAATTTCTTTCTTTTCCCAATACCTGTTGTGCAAGTAGCAAACGCAGGAAAACCCTTGAAACTATTCTTTAAAACAGTCAACATATGCAAAACTCTGTGCTCTGTAGAATACCTAAGGGGACTACAGAGTGGGAGGGGTTCAAAACAATGCCATTTTTCTTTCCTTTCTTTTTGTGGTTCACGGAATGGAACTCAGGGCCTTGTGCATACTAGGCAAGCACCCTACCCCCTGAGCTACACTCCCAGCCCGAGAATGCCATTCTCCAATAACCAAATTTAAAACTAGTAAAGTAGAAAATATAATTTCCACTATGTGCCAAATATCCAGGAGAGGAGTTAAAGCAAAAACAAAGTGGATATGCACACTGAAAAGTAAGTTGATCCTTCAGTAGCATTTATATAAGCATATAGAAACCATGCTAAACTTGCCCCTTCCGAATCCATTATGAAAGATTTTCATCTTCTCAGAAAACACAGGTACTAAACAAAGGTCTCAGATTCCACCGAAAATCTGTGACGTTTCACATCTTCTCCAGAAAAATGCAGGTGCATCCCTTTGTGCGCACAAATCCTGGGCTTCAAATACCTCCCAAGGTCCAATCACAGCTCCGAGTAAGGGCTCTCAATTCCCACCGGGAATCTGAAGAATCAGCAGTCTGCCTTTCTCCTCTTGAATCCTACAGTCTGTTCTTCTCCTCTTCAATGAGGGAGTGTCCCTAAAAGCAGAAAAAAACTAAAAGAAAGACAAATTGCTTCAAAGACCAACTTCTACTCATTTGCCCTTGGAAGAAAGGACATCCCAGTCTCTAGTTGCCTCTATCAAATGCCGCTGGCCGTGACTCATCCACTCCTCCTGGTCCTCATACAGCCGCCCGCAAAACCAGCACTTGAATATACACTGCGACGAGTCCTCAGGCAGCGAGTCCACCACCTGGTAGTTATTTTTATGGACTTTCTTCAGCTTCATCTTCAGGATCATTTGCCTTTTCATCTGGTTGGCCTCCTCCGCGTTCTGGTAGGTCAGCCGCACGTGCTGCCGTCGGATGCCCAGCTGACACCTAGTCCGCTCTGATAAGACCACCTTGAGGACGTTGCCTTTGTACTTATTGATGACCTTCATCACGTTGGTCACTTCTGGGGAGTCCACGTCGGGGTGATTGAGCACGATGACCGGCTGGTTCCGACGGGGACACTTAATCAACTGGTCAGGTTTGGCTGCCATCAGTCGGAGCTGTCTCGCAACCTGAAAAACTGAAGGGTCCTTGAGGCAGCGGCTGGCATCCGCCGGGATCTTGCCTTTCTTCTTGGCGGGGTGCACCTGCCTGGGTTTGCTCCTGCTCACAGGGAGACTTCTAGAGTGCGGTCTCCCTTGTTTACTTGGGTCACTGCTCCGGTGTGGTCCCTGCACGGGGCTGGTTTTCTTAGGGATGGTGCTACAGGTCGGGTCCTCTTTCCTTGCTTTAGGCCGAAGAGATGTCTCGAGACTCAGGGACACGTCCACGGGTCCACTCTCACTTGTCGGAGGCTGCAAGTCTGAATCTGTCTGTCTCACAGGGCAGAACGGGACGGGTTTTGGTAACTGTGCCTCACTGCAAGGTATGCCGACTGGCGCGTCACAGGTGGCCTCTATGATGTGGGTGTCCTCAGAAGAGTTGAGGACCCTCAGCACAGCGCCCTTGGGGATCAGCACTGGAGTAGCAACAGGAGCCTGGCTGGTCACCCTGCGTTCCATCTTTCCATCATCGCCAGTGACAAACTGCGGGTACAGGTGCCGGGGAGCAAGCTGTCCGTGGCTGGTAGCACCCTCGATCTGAGGTTTTGGGAGAGGGCCTGCAGAAGGGCCAGGGCCAGTAAGTGACATGTTGATTTCTTGAATGCTCTGGGGAGTTGCTTTGGAAGTTGTCTTTGATGTCTGCCCTGCAGAGCGGCGATGTGCACCGTTCACAGACAGGGACGAAGGCTTGCCACAGGATTCAATCAACTGGGCTATCTTTCTGCGTAGGAGTTCAATTGACTTTATTTTGGACGTTGAACTATTCCACTTAATGCCCTCTGGGACATTTTCAGATCCGGAGCTCAGAGAAAATACTGAAGAGATGACGGGGCCGTCAAAAGTGTCACTCGTCCTTTCAGAACTCTTTAACTCCACAGGCTTTTCCCCAGGCTGTTGGGATGGAATTCTATCTTCTCCGGTTATGTTTATTTGTAAATACTCACTTTTATGGGAAGTGGGAATCTCGCCTGTATTAGGAACTGCCTTGCTTTCCTCTGTGTGGTTATCGTCCAGCTTCCTATTAGAGGAAACCATTTTTACAGGAATATTGATTGATCTTCTGAGTTCCAGGTTGTCTTCACTTACTACAGGCAATAAGCCCTTTTCTCCAGAGGACACGGCTGCAGGCGGTGCAGCAAGAGGGCGCAACTGCTGTGAGGTACCCTGGATGACGCTCCTTTCATCTTCAGCGAAAGAAACGGCAGCTTTACAAG
This sequence comes from Graphiurus murinus, assembly GCA_004027655.1. Lineage (NCBI taxonomy): Eukaryota > Metazoa > Chordata > Mammalia > Rodentia > Gliridae > Graphiurus > Graphiurus murinus. The sequence continues at coordinate 25,844 of PVLC010020018.1, read as the reverse complement.
GGTACGGGCTGGAGGCAGCGGCAAGACCATACAGAACACTGTTTTTCACGGCGGATACTGGAGAGTGATCTTTTAAGGCAATGGGGGGAGGCACAGTTCTATATGGGTACGTATAGTTTTTTTTCTGGAAATCCTCAATTGTATCAGAACCAAGAAAAGAGTCCCTGGGGTTGTGCACATTAGTACTGGACATGAAGAAATCATAAGGCCTTACCCATTTCACATTTTTAAGTTGCTCTTGAACTGTAGGCTGAAGATGATCAATGCCGACAAGTTTCCCAATGTTGCCGTCAATGGTCAGGGCCTTTGTTTTTCCTGCAGTGAGTCTTTTTCCTTGTTCATGCTCACTCTTCTCCTTAGCCATATGCTCAGGGTTACCTTCATCGCCCTGGCCGGCTTCCAGATGGGCATTTTCTTCCACAGGAAACAGTCTGAGAACAAGCTGCTGCGTGCCGTTGACGATCTTGACGTCCATCAGTTGGGCCAGACAGTTTGCAGGGACGACTAGCTCGGAGGGTGCCACGACGGTCAAAGGCACACCTGGCTGCACGGGCTCCTTGGCAGGGGACAACACTTCCACCTCGACACTTTTGTTCTCAAACAGCCCGACGTCATTTGGCTCAGATAAGGTCATTTTATTTGGAATACAAACCACATCCTTTTGGTAGTTCTTTGACTCGGGTAACACGATATTGTGAATTTTGTCTTTGTTTGCATGGAGAGAGAACCTCGAAAGTTGATCGGACAACTTATTGTGAAATGTAGTCCTTGAGTTGGGAGCCTTGGGAAGGTCTGTGTTTTGTCTGGGGACACTGGTTCTTCGGGGTTCCAGCTTGGTGATGGTTTTGAGTGGCCGCTTGGCACCGGCCCTCTCGTGGACTCTCTTCCTGTGCTTGACGATGTAATCATTTCGGATGGCACCGTAGTCACAGTACTCACACCGGTACGGGAAGACGCCTGTGTGCCGCACTAAGTGCCTCTGGAACTCTCCTTTTGTGTACGAAATGTAGCTGCAGTGAGAACAGAGGAATTTGATCTCCTCGTGCTGGAGTGTGTGCTTTTTGTACTGTAGGGGGTCCTTTGTGGAAAACCGGCACTTATCACAGTAGTATTTGCCTGGCTTAAAGTTCCTTACCTTGAACTTGCTGACAGGACTCGAGATGGTCTCAGTGTTATTTCCAACATGAATGGCACTGGGATTATTGTTCATGAAATGAAAGCGGGGGCCCGTCGCCTGAAGGCTGCATTCGAGGCAGACGTACTGGTCCTCCCTTTGGCCTTGCGCGGGACCCTTCTTTAGGTCTTGAACAGGGACTTTGTGAACGCTTTTGCACTTTACACATGTGGCAATGGTCATCATGGCAGCCTCTGCTTCTGAGCCTTGATACATCAGGGCTTGTGCTTCTTGTCTATCTGGTCGAGTTGCTCTATTAGAACTAGGCTGTTTGGGTGACATGGTCAAGGAACTGGGTCCACCATTCATTTGTGTAGCATATAACTGTTCTCCTATATCTTTCATCTTCTTTATCTGCATTTCTAACCAGAGCTGACTGAAATTCAGAGGGGTTTCACATGACGCAAATCCTCTGGAGGCATCCTTCAACACGTTTTGTGACTGGTGGAGGAGCAGCAGCTACTTCCTGGGTGTATTCTTTATCTTTCGTTTGTATACTGCCACTCTATATACATAATCCAAAATATGCTTTCAATTCGCCGGTATGCCAGGCAACACTGGAGGTAAACAAAATCACAAGGCATGATTAAGACAAGCATATAAGGTGTTGAGTTAAGCTATTATACACTTGCTTTGTATTTTATTGGCCTTGGGGATTTTATGCTAAATCCCAACAGATGATCTTACACGTGTATCTACAGTAACAAATAATACAATGGAGCTGGCAATGAAGCCTCAACCGAACACGTTGTCAGCTCAGACCTCTAAATCACTACTTTACACCAACCATGAATAGACATACCTGTAGGGAGGGCTTTGTAGCACCTGCCATTCACAATAGCCTTTAATCAGTGAACATCATTTTTAAGTACATCCAAGCCATTCCGCAGGTATAATTTCTATTAGACCCACCAACAACTTGCATTTGACATTGTCAGTTCAGGTGTTGAAAGCCTGCATCGCCAAGCAGCGGAACCTGGGCTTGGTCCCAGGTGTTCACATTTGCTTCTACGTTAGAGGTTATGATTGGCGTGGAGGCCAAGTCTCACTCTCACACTCAATTTCACAAGTCAGAAGAAGCCAGTGAGAGTGACAATATTAGGAAAGCCAAAATAACTATCCCTTCAACTTCACTGAGCATCTACCAAGTGCCAGGCATTGTTCTAAGTGCTCTAGGGCGCTGGACAAAAGTGAATCAGCCTCTACCTCGTGACACACACACTGCAGAGGACAAATGGGTCGTGCACGTGGCTGGCAAAGTGACGGTGGGATGATTGGAAAAAGAAATACCCTAAGGCAAGGCAAGGAGGACAGGGGGTGCATGGGATGAGGGTGTGGGGCTCAGGCACGGTGGTGCGGACAGCCAAGAAAGGCGTTGGGCCAGGTGAAGGGCGTCTGATCAGAGACCGGGGGCTACCAGCGTGCAAGCTCTAAGCGATTCTGGGGCCGAGAGAATGGGAGGGCTTGCCGCTGCAGACGTGGTCAGAGGGAATGGGGAGACCGGCCAGGGGACAGCCGTGGTGCAGCACCACAGCAAGGTGGCTCTTCCTCTGCCTGAGACAGAGGCTAGACAAGGGACTGCAGTGTGGCATCTCGTGGCCTGCCCCGTGTTCCAACAGCCTCTAGCTGCGACGAGGATGAGGTCTGTGAGGGACAGAAGGGTGGCTGCAGGGAGCTAGCAGATGGCTCAGGCTACAGCAGCAGAAGAGACAGACATTCTCCAGACAAGGGCCTCCTCCGACACTCACACTGTTTTTTACATCATCTTTTTTTTTTTTTTTTTTTTTTTGGTACTAGGGATTGAACTCAGGGGCATTCTACCTCCGAGATATACCCCCAGCCCTATTTTTTATTCTTTATTTTGAAACCAGGTCTCACTAAGTTTCGGAGTGCCTCACTAGGTAGCTGAGGCTGGCCACGAACCCAGATCCTCCGGTCTCAGCCTCCCGAATGCTGGGATTACAAACGTGAGCCACCACGCCCGGCTTTTACATCATCTTTAAACACACTTCTTTTCTCAGAATATGAAGAACTAGGAGTCAGATGAAAACCATTCTTGCTTGGGCTCTGTTGAAAGACTTTCCTTGATGACCTTAAAAGACCACTTAAAAGTCTTCTGTACCTCAATTTTTTTCACCTGGCAATTAGAATTAAGGACACTGGTCCAACCCCTCCCTCAGAGCTGTTGTGCTGACTAAAACACAAGAGAGTGTAAGAAAACACCTGGAATTGTGAAGTCCCTCGCCAAAAGTTGGGAGGCAACACAGAGGCCCTTGGGATACGGGGGTGGATTGGCACCTTCCTCTAGAATGGGGCTACAGGGCCAGGAGCCAGCCACTCAAAGTTAGTTTGAAAGGCTTAGGTAAGGAGCAGAAAGGCCTCTCTATGGGGTGAGAAGAAACAATTCAAATCTGGCATAAATCTTGCCCTTGAAAAGCACCAAAAGATTTTATCATACCTGATAACAAGCTATATTTCCTTCTGCAGCGTTCTCTTTTCCAATTCTGCTTTGGTCAAAGACAGTCACCTTCTTTCAAAAGACAAGTTCCAATATGTAATCAAGCCCGGTGGCACCTGGCGACTCCATCAGACCTGTCCCGCCTCACCTGTGCACATGCTCAGATGTCAAGCGGACTTAGGCCTTGGGGCTTCGAGGTGCCGCTGCCCCCTCCAAGCACTGGCGCATACCCTGGTGCAGGGACCATGATTCTGGATAGGACACAAGAATACTGTGAACTGGCCACAGCGGTGCACAGGCAAAGACAAGCACTTTCTACTCCACTGCGCTCCGGGTATAGACAACAGGTAGACCTCCAGGAGGAAATGCCAGAGAGGCCGGTGTACACTGTTTTCTAGATCTGTGAACTGGCTTTCCTAAAGGGGGGCAGAGTCACTTCATCAAGTGTCCTCAAGCAACTCCCCGTCAGCGGCTGCTCGCCCACCTACGGAAACACGAGGCTGGGCTAGATGATTTCCAAGACCAACCCGACCTTGCGGATCCTCCAACTTACAGACTTTATCATGGAAGAATGCTACCGCCACCAACATGGTCATGGGCATTCTCATCCAGCTCAGCCAGAAGAAGTCACACCTGCAGCTAGAACCTGAGAAAACCACAGGTCGCAGAATGCAGAGGCTAAGGTTGGATGGGAGGGGACCAGGCTCAGAAGCACAGCTACAGAAGATGTGCACAGGCTGCTTCCCACTGCTAGGCAATTCCAGTCTCTAAGGAGAGGGTAAGGGGAAAGAGACACCTGGCATTTGTAAAAGCATCCTGGGTGATCCTGATGAAAAGCCAGCCTTTGACTCCACCAGTTAAAGCTCCCGGAAATATTTACATCCTTAACACGTCTCCACCAACTGACCAGTAGTTGGTGCTCTAAACACCAAACTCGCTCCTTATTTAGGCACCAAATTTCACTTTCACATGGTTGTCATCGTCAACAGTTTACTCTTAAATGAAACTGAAATTGCCTTCCCTGGGATTTCTAGATCGACTCTGGAATTGCAAACAACTTAACCACTCTTAATAGACCAAGTATTAATCTGCACATCTCCTCTAGCAGTCCTTGGCTTTCAATTCTGTTCCAAAGATGTGCACACCAATAAATACCAATACCTGTTCTCACGGACCAGCTTCATCATCCAGAGAGAGAGAGAGAGAGAGAGAGAGAGAGAGAGAGAGAGAGAGACAGACAGACACACACAGAGACAGAGAGAGACAGAGAGAGACAGAGACAGACAGAGAGACAGACAGAGAGAGAGGAGAAAAGAAACTAACTTTAACCCGGCATAACTTGCTTATCAACTATTTCGACATGTCTACATTAATTATAAGTATTTCTCAAACATCATGTAACAACATTCGTCTATTTAACGAGTCATCCAAACCAGATTACCTTTGCAGTTTTCATTTTTCAACACCTTTCCCAGCCTCCAAGAGTTTTCAAAAATCAAGGAAAGCAGTTTTGTCATTTTCTCTCCAAGTCCTTTCAAAACTTGGAGGGTGTGATTCCTCTTAAAACTGAAAATCTGTCCTGGACAGCAGGATTGTGACCATCAGCCAGAAGTGGAGTGCACCGAGAGGGAGGCAAGTCTCCAGAGAATCCGGCTGGGCCCACTACCTGAGGAGCACACAGTCCTCTTAGATGTGCTTCTGCAAAACTATCTAAGCACAGGCTCCTCGACTCACAATGGGGCTACATCCCAATAAATCCATCATAAATTGAAAATATCATAAAAGTAAGCCACACCTGCAGCTAGAACCTGAGAAAACCACAGGTCCCAGAATGCAGAGGCTAAGGTCAGATGGCAGGGGACCAGGTCAGAAGCACAGCTACAGAAGATGTGCACAGGGGAGGCTGAGACAGAGGATTGCAGGTTCCTGGCCAGCCTCAGCTACTTAGTCAGGCCCTCCACAACTTAGTGAGACCCTGTTTCAAGTTAAAGAATAAAAAACAGAACTGGGGATATAGCTCCGAAATAGATTGCCTCTGGGCTCAATCTCCAGTTACACACACACATGTACACAAAATGCATTTAATACACCCAACCTACTGCACATCATAGCCTAGCCTGACCTACCTTAAACATACCCAGAACACTTACATTGGCTTAGAATTGGGCAAAACCACCAACTTAAAGTCAATAGCACAAAGATTATTTTACAGGAGTGTTGAACACCTGTGTAATGTAGTGAACACAGGACACTGTTGAGTGCAGTATTGGCTGTTTACGCTTGTGATTGCAAGGTTTGCTGGGAGGTGGGGCTCACTGCCTCTGCCCAGCAGCTCAAGAGAATACTGTACCACATATTATTGTCCTGGGAAACGATCAAGATCAAAATTCAAAGCTAGAAGCAAAGTTTCTACAGAATGCATATTGCTTCTGCACCATCATTATGTCACAAAATGGTTGATGAGTAGAACCATCCAAAACTAGGGGTCATCTGTATTTTGGGGGTGTAGGGGGTGATTCTGGGGATTGAACCCAGAGTGTTCTGCCTCTGAGCTACAGCCCCAGCCCTATTTCCTTTTTATAAATTTTGAAATAGGGTCTCACTAAGTTACTAAGGGCCTCGCTAAATTACTGAGACTGGTCTTGAACCTGCCATCCTCCTATTTCAGGGATTACAGGCCTGTGCTACCATGCCCAGCCCATCTGTATTTTAAATGAAGAATTCTTAGGAACAGGTGCTAATACAAAGCACGAGGCTGTGATCAACAGTTTCACGGAGAAGCGGGACATCTGGGCCGTGAGAATGTTGTGTTCTGTGTTTGACAGTATCTTCCTAAACTATTTTCAAAATAACTCAGTGTTATTACATTTTCACTTCCCCCAGCCTTGGTGGAAAAGACATGAGGTTTCTTCAAAACAAGCAGGGTTCTCTTGGCCTTTGCACCCTGGGTGGCTAGTTGCAAAGGGGAAATAGGTCAGAGATAGCACTCACAGACAGAGGTAAAAGAATCCAGCAGCCTGGGAGGAGATGGCTTTGATGCTGGTATTTACATGTGAATGAATACTCCTGAGGGCACAGCAGGCACTTCTGAATAAGAGCCTTCAACCCAGTTCCTTCCAAGCAAAGTGCTCCTTCCCCTCCACATCCAAGGACTACCACCTGTGAAGCTGAGTGCTCCAGGCAAGGGGCTGCACCGAGCTGAAGACCAAGGGTTATGTAAAACACAGCAGACCAAGGGCTGGGCTTGAGTGCCTTGGCCCTGAGGGCACCCAAGGAGAAATCACTATTAACATCAGAGTGGAAGTTCACCTATTATTCAAACTCTCTCGTCTAGAAGGTCTCCTTCACAAGACTCTAAACAATTTTTTTTCTTTCAGATTACCGTGGAGGTCTCGCAAAAACACTGAAATACTTAGTACTATTAACTTTATGGCACAGTAAAGTGTCCATTTAACACTAAGTCGTCTGTTTTCCATAAAATTTTCAGCAGGGCAGTGAGCTTTGTAATATGAAATTTCGTAGAGCAAAAGCCAGGATGACTGCCACCCACCCAGGAGGAGCTGTTCTCTCCAGTGTGTCCAAACCGGCTCTCTGGGAAAAGGCCTAGTGGCACCCTGCTTCTCTTCTTGATTTTGAGCTCACTCGCCCTGATTTCAGAAATGCCTATTATGGAACACAAGAGGTTTTCGAAAACGCGGAGTCCAGAAGAAGCCAGTTCTGTGATACTGAGGGTTATAAAAATAAATAAATAAGTAAGTAAGTAAATAATAAAAAGACTACATAAATTCTTATTTAGAAAGGAAGCATCTGACTTCTAAAAGCCGGAAATGACTAGTATTCAACAGAATAAGCAGAGAAGTGGTAAAGCTGTGCTTTAAGCCATGGATCTGGACATGGGTTTGAGTCCCTGACCACTTACTCCTTACTTGGGGAATAAACAGTACCTACCCCAGAGGGCTGTCACTAAATGTGATAACGGAAGGAAAAGTGTTTAGATAAGTTCCTGACAGGTCCCAAGTTGTTAAACATACTCCTTTCCATTTTACATGAAGAATTTATGCCAACCATATAAGCAGAGGGGATGAAATACAGGCTTCTTAGCTGCCTGCCAACTGTTCTTCCCAGGATATGCAAGGAGCCTCCCTTTATCATTTTAATAATAACTGGTTGTACCACCTAAAAGAGACTGACCTCTGGAGGCAAAACTGTTAGCTTTAGTGGCAGAGTAGCTACCAGCTGCGCGTGAAGACCATGGGTAAGAAGCCCCACTAGAGAGCTGGGCGTGGTGGCGCACGCTTGTAATCCCAGCATTTGGGAGGCTGAGACTGGAGGATCTGGGTTCGTGGCCAGCCTCAGCTGCTTAGTGAGGTCCTCGGCAACTTAGTGAGACCCTGTTTCAAAATAAAGAATAAAAAATAGGGCAGTAGCTCGGAGGTAGAACGCCCCTTTGGGTGAAGTGTGAGCTGTTCACTGACCCACTCTTGTCTTCATCCCTTTCTGCAGAAGCTCAGCCACACTGTCAAATAGCCCTATGCCAAATGAACGTGTCTCCCAGCTAGACGTTATTTTAAAAAGGAAGGAAAGCCGGCTGGCCAGTTATATCCCATACATTTCCGTGCATGAGACACACCCAGCAAACTCAGTTGGCTGACTGACTGACTGCACCCATTATGGATGGAGAAGCTAACTTACACAGCTCTTTTCCGGCATTCCAACCCAGAAATCTTCATTTCATTGCAGCTACTGCCACATCCTCCAGTGGGGCAGGGAGGTAGCTGATACAACCACGAAGAGCAAAGGGAACCTAGGGGCAAGGTTTGTGGTTCAAACTCTGATCCTGTTCCATGTTTGCTGGGTCCCTCCACCAGTGATTCCCCTCTGTTCATTGCCAGGCAAGGAAATGGGATTTTCGTACCATCAAATTTTAGTATCATCAAAATTAAGGGGCGATTAGAAGAAGCAAACTGGATAATGTATGGAAAGGCCCCAGCCCAATAGTACAGGCACCTAAAAATTGTATCAATGCGTTCCTTTTGTCTATTTGGCCATAAAAAGGCTTGCCTAGCTTTCTCCAGTACCCAAATTTTAATACAATCCTACCCTGAAGTGCTCAGTAGCATGAAGAAGAGTGATACCTGATTAGGAGGAAAAACAAAAACAAAAACAAAAAAACTCCAATGTTAGACATGTAAACTGGACGGAATTCGTGAGTAAGACAATACTTAGGAAGAAATGGCTACCTCTGTAAAGCTTTATCTAACCATTCAATGAATCACAACTGAGCCGAAAGGGTAACTGGATCTAAACAGGGGAAGCATCAATTAAGCATGGCAGTCTTTATGCCAAATCACCTAGCACTCAGAAATGACTAAATTGCAAGCCAGTTGCTATATTGATGACAAAAAAAATACTTGCAAATGTTGCCGACAAACCCACTACCCTTGAGACCCTACGTTTCCTTCTGAAACCAAGCAAATTGCTTGGACACACACATCCTTGGAAGGAGGACGCCAGTCTGAGCCCTCTGCTTTCCAAATGAATGCAGTTCAGTGACAGCAGAAAGAGTAATGACCTTGGGCTCTCCAGAACAAGGTGCAAAGCCAGGTGTCTGATACTAGCTAGCTGTGATTTTAGACTTGTGGGCCTGAGCCCGTGTGTGCTAGCTGGTAAAATGGGAACAGTAATGCCTAATTGACATCACGAGGCATTACTACAGGCTTGCTCATGTGAGTCTAAATGAGGAAAAAGTCTCTGCAGGGGGCAGATACTGTTATGCTGGGCAAAGAGTAGACATTTCATCAGGAAATAAGTCAACATATTTTTGGCTAAGACTCTTTCAAATGCAGAAGAGTACAGGTCCAAAAAAGCAGATGCTAGTAAGCTTACCAAATGAGCCAGATGAGATAAAGGTCCAGTTCACAGGAGTGGGCCAGAGGGTAGGCTCTTGGCTCCATCTTCCGATCTATCATTTCTTTGGAGATGACCTGACGGCATACAGCTGAGCACATCAACTGAATCAGTAGTACAAGACAAAGTAAGTGGTTCTCTAGGCTTTTCCCCCCTTCGATAGTTTAAGAGAAAACCTTTCAAAAGAATATTAACATGCTAGCTACAGTGGTGCATGTTATAATCCTAGTATTTGCTGAGACAGGAAGATCATAGGGTTCAAGGCCAGCCTCAACAACTTAGGAGACCCTGTTTCCAAATTTTAAAAAAAGGGTTTGTTTTGGGGGCTGGGGAACCCTGGGCATGCGCTGCTGGGCCGTGGATGCTTCAATGGCCTGCAATATAAAACTATTGGCAAAGAAGATCTTCAAAGGAATTTTAGTAGCTGAACTAATGGGCATTTTTGGAGAATAGTGTTTAACAAGATGAACGCAAGCCAAGATTTCAGAGAAACAATGAGCAAGAAATTTCCCTATATCTAGGAAGTTTATTACAAATCCATTGAACAGTCTGGAATGTATAGCGTCATCAGAGAGCAAGACCAAAAGGAAAAAAAAGTTGGAGAGAAAAAATTAAGAATTTGGTTACTAATCAGAGTTTGCCTTTAGAAGTGATACCAAAGTATTGGATAAGATTAAAATTCCAGAGTTGATGTGGATGGGTTTTGGATTATTTAAGATAAAATGTAAACTTTCATTCAGAGGTCTTATTCTTTGGACTATGAAAAAGTTGACTGAAAGGTATGCTTTGTTATCAATGTTTTGTTCATATTATGAAAAGAAATTCCCTTTAAAAAAATGAAAAGGGAGCTGGGCTATAGTTCAGAGGTAGAATGCCCCTTGGTTCAATCTCCAGTACCACCCCCCCAAAAAAAAAGAAAGAAAAAAGGAAAGAATCTAACCAGTGCTAGAGTGCATGAAATCTGAAGCTGATAGTTGTTATGTTAAGGAACAAATATATATTAACATTGTGTGTGTGTGTGTGTGTGTGTCAAGAAAAAGGAGAATTACAAGCAATATTACAAAATTCTGTTATGGAATATTCCATGTGACTTCAGGTCTATTTAAGTACACTAAAAATGAAGTGTGCATAGATTTTTGTATTTCTCTCCCTTCTTTTTTGCCTCCAAGAAACACCAAAATTTTGCAGAAGAAATACACTGAGTTTAATTAAGAATAAAATCAAACAGAAAGGAGCTGGACTTAGTGGTGCTCACTTGTAATCCCAGTACTTGGGAGGCTAAGACAGAAGAATTCGGGTTCCTCAGCTACTTAGTGAGGTCCTCCGCAACTTAGTGAGATCCTGTTTCAAAATAAAGAATAAAATATAGGACTGGGGGTGTAGCCCGGAGGTAGAATGCCCCTGAGTTTAGTCCCCAATACCGCAAAACAAAAACAAAAAACAAAATCCCCAAACAAAACAAAAAACCAGAGAGGAAACACCTCCTCCAACATCGTTGGTTCCTAACTTTGGCTGCATTCTAGTGACTGTTGTCAGGATCTGCCCAGGTTGTTTAAAGGCTGCCCCTGAATAGTGGGCTACCCTACTGCACCCATGAATTACCAAAGGCTTTAAAAACAATGATGCCTGAGCTCTATCCGTCAAATTGGGAACAGGGCTCAGGTATGCAATGACTGTGTCTACTGTGTAGGTTTCTTAGAAAAATCCAGTGTTCCTGGCAGTGCCTGGCATGGTTTAAGTACAATGAGCAGAGGCCAGGACTGTCTGATCCCCCACCCACCTTGGGCTGCTGTCTCCATGGAGTGTGGCAGAGATGGGAGAAGCAAAATGGGTCACTTCAGCAAGGATCCCGACCTCGGGGGTCTTATCAAGTGGGCTGAGTGGCTGGCTGCTCCTCGGTCCTGGAGCACCTTGGCTTGGGTCAGGTGGAAGGGATGCCTGCAGGAGCAGGTTCCTATGTTACCTGGATACTCCTCGAAGCCAGTCTTCAATTACCTGCTTTTTCCAAGAGAAACGGTCTGGAGAAGGTGTGCGGCTTCTCTGAGGTCACAGGGAGTTGGCGAACAGCTGCTGCCCAGTTTTCCAATCTATGCTGCGTTGAGTTAGCCTGCTGTGTGAAGCTGTGTGCTGAAGTCACGGCTGGGATCACGCCGGTCCCGCTGCAGATATGAGTCACGATGATGGAAGTCTCACCGGCTCTTTCTTCCCTTCCTGGCTTGTCTTCTCAGGCACCCAGGGCCACTGGTCTCAAAACTTCAGGTCCTGGTGTTGGCTTTCCTGCTCAGAACCCTGGGCTGCACAGAGAGGCCTGCAACAGAAGCCAGACACTTGGGTTTAAATCCTAGAGATGCAAAGCCTTGGTTTCTTGGACACATTTCTCCCAGAAAATAAGGGGAATGAGCCCCAGAAATACTTCTCAGGCATGGGTATGAGGTGGTCACCTGGGGAGCTTCAAAAAGGATTCTCAGGATTCGGGGGACCTAATGAATCAGAGGGCCCTTTCCCTGGGGCCTCTGTCTACCTGGTGATTGACACAGCTTCACCACCCCCACCCCATGATGGGGATATCTGCATTAGAGGAGCTCTAGCTGCTTCTTCCCAAAGACGAAGCCTGGAAATTGCAGTTGGCTGCCTTTGCACATGTGAACAGCAACAATAAAAACTCAGTAGACAATAGGCAGTTTGGGAACAATTCTAGATTGGGGAAATCCTCACTGGTGAGGACCCCGTTTCTCAGAACCAACAGCATATGGCACTCAATACAACTGGTCTGAAAGAACAAGTGAATGAATGGAGGAAATGGCAGGCTTCGCAGTGACAACAATCAAAGTGGCCTTTGTCCCTCCTGTCACACAAACACTGGCCCAGACTCTCTTACTTAAGGGCAAATAGGCCAGGAGAGACAGAAGTGTGAATTTTTAAAATGGTTATTGGATTTACAAAAAAATCTCCATTAGTTTAGGGTAACAGAGGAGGGAGGAGTCTCAATACACCAAGTAATGCACTTCTCCTTTGTATGCTCTTTGCAAAACGCGTCATCAATGTTACAGCCTAATAGGATACATCCAAGTTGTTCCCTTGTCTGCCTACTATCTCAGATCCAAGATCAAAAATATTTTAAAAACATGCATCCTTGGTTAAAGACAGCACACGACTTAAAAATCGGGAATGCTCTATTTGAATTCTATCTACAGGAATAATATAACATTGGTTTCTAAACAGTATTTTCTGGGCTTCCAACACGCTAGGCCAGTATGTGCTGTTGCGTAGAATCATGGGTTGGGCTGAACTTTGAATGTGTGACTCAGAGAGACAGGGAGACACCTTCCCATGCTCCTGCTCAGCTCTACAGGCAAGGGCTGCAGCCTTCCAGTGGCCAAGCTTTTCTTCCAAGGTGGTTTCAATTCTAAACTTGCAAGATAATGTTTTAAGGATTCCAACACAACATATAAGGGTGTTATCTGGGCAGATTTCTATTTTTAAACAAAACAAAGTGCTCCTTATTTCCCTTTTCATTTATTTGGGTAGAACCTAGGGGAGTTCTGCCTCTGAGCTACACCCCCATCCCTATTTTAATTTAGAAAAGGATCTCCCTAAGTTGATGACACTGGCCTTAAACCTGCCATCCTCCTATCTCAGCCTCTCAAGTACTGAGATTACAGGCCTCCTTATTATTTAATGTTATGTTGGTGAATTGCTCATTATCTTAGTTTTTCAAATCAAGGGCATTTTAAAGAGATACGTTAAAAACGGACATATATACAAGCGTTAACTGTCGTCTTCTCTTGTTAGGGTCTCCCTTCTATGTTAAGCAATGTTCATTCTTTGGCATCCTTTCCCTGGTCTTAAGCTACCTCCAAACCTAAGGCAACAAGATTTATTTTTTTTAAGGCAAGCTGGGATGGGGAGGTCCCACAGAGCGACTCCAGCTTGGGGGACAATTCCCAGCCTCATCCTGCGTTGTCCCCACCCCTCGCACAGGTCCCCCACAGACAAGCCCATCCCTACACCCTCCGCGCTCCAAGGAAAGACAATGCACGGCTTCCCAAGTTTATTGTTGGCATGCTCATCCCCGGCCAGTCCGCGTCGCCCGGCGTGGCGGGCAGGGAGAGCGCGCTTACATCGCCGGGTCCTGGGGGACGGCCTCGGTCCCCTCGAGAGATCGCCTGGGTGTCTTCTAGCTGCTGAGGAACCCAAGAACGTCCACCGGGCCTCCGAGGCCCGCAGGAGGCTTTAAAAATGGCCTCCTTACGACACTTCCTGCTCGGGGCGGCCGGTAGGGATCCTCGGAGCCGGCGAGGCATCTTTTAAAACGCTGGGGGCGGGGACCGGCGGCACACAACCGCCCGCGCCGCCGGCTCCGGTCCCCACCCCGGCCGCCCGGGAGGCGGCACAAAGGCGGGCGCAGGCCCAGGAGGCGCAGGCCCCCCGACCCCGGCCCCCGCCGCGGCCTGTCACCCCGGCCCGGCCGCGCCGTCCCGGTCCCCGCGGGTGGCCGGCCGGTGCGGCTCCCAGATGCACGCGAGGCTGCAGGCCGCCCCCCGGCGCCCACCCGCCCGGGCCAGGACCCCGCCCCGTGCGCCCCGCCACCGTCCCCGCCGCGCGCCCGCGCCCCCCGCCGAGCCACTCACCGCGCGGCCGGTCCCCGGGCCCCGCGCCACCGAGCCCGGCGGCTGCACCGCCCGCCGCCCACCGCCGCCGCGCCCGCTGTAGGTCCCTACCCGGGGGGCGGAGCCGGCCACGGCGCGTGCGCAGAGCGGGGCTGCGGTGGCCGGGCCAGCGCCCGAGGTCCCCAAGGCTGCGCCGCCTCCCGCTGCCCAGGGCCGCGCCCTTCCCCGGGCCTCGCCGAGCATCTGGGACCTGCCCCAGCTGGGCGCTGGACCCCAAGAGTCCGCGGCCCCAGGTGCAGTGTCCCCCACTGATGCTGCAAGCTCAGCCGCCTCCTCTGTCTGCTACAAGGGGACTGATTCCGGGTCTCCTGGTGGCCCCGCGGATAGCGGATCCTGGTCTCCTGGGAGGAAAGGCTGCGTGCCTGCCCTCGTGGAGCGTTTAGTCCTGCAGCGAGGGCAAAGGGGCTCACGGCCTCTGCTCCCAGGTTCTTTTTCCTTGGACGACATCCGTGAATGGGGATGGCGCCTAAGTCCTGGCTCCATCTCACCCACCTCCAGCTACTAGACCTTGGGCATGAAAGCCCCCTTTCCTCTCTGTCTCCTGTTTCCTTGGCTAACGCTGGGGAGCATCAGTTCTAAGGCCCAAAGCTTCATCCAGCATGTAGGTTGTGAGGGTCAGGGGGGACTTCGACTGTTGGACAATCTGCACATGTCAGACTTAATGTCGCCGTTTTGTCCCTGCGTCGTGCACCCCAGTACTGCTTTCTGGAAACCAGCCCCCCTCCGCAATCGCACGCACCTAAGGTCTTTCGGAAGAAAAACCTACCTAGACTAGACCTGCTCTGAAGAAAGATATGTCCCCAGGATCAGTGACCGGAGGATGCATCCTACAAAATAAAACTGCTCCCCAGAAAAGGCAGATTGTGTGGCAGGCACGCAGCGTCACCAGAAAGTGTCGATTCTCCAGGAATAACAGCCAAAAGGGATTGGAAGGGGAAAGGCTGCTTTCCAGCCCCTTCCTATTGGCCACCAGAGATCAAAATGTTTGGCCCGCAGGCCGGGTAATGCCCGGCAAGGAGCCTTGGGCAATTCCCAAGCCCCCAAAGTGGAGTTCAGGAATGGTGTGCCAACCTCAAGATCAGCCGCTGAGCAAGACCCCTGCCCTTGAAATCACAGGAGCTGGGCAGCCAAAGAGCAGGTCCTTGCCCCAAGCTATGAAGCGATCTTCTTAACGCGGTACTGCTAAGGGGGATGTTAGTCTGCTGCTCTGCCTTCTAGGGCTGAGCCAACCTAAGGGGCCTCTTCTCAGAAAACACGGTGAGCCACAGAGTTCAAAGTCTCTCTCAAGAAGGGGGCAGGAGCTGGGCATGATGGCACACACCGGTAATCCTACTAATTCTAGTACTTGGGAGGCTGAGACAGGAGAGTTGCAGGTTCAAGACAGCCTCAGCAATGTAGTGAGACTCTGAGCAATATAGTGAGACCCTGTTTCAAAATAAAAAATAAAAAGGGCTGGGGGTGTAGCTCAGAGGCAGAATGCCTCTGGGTTCAATCCCCAGTTCTACAAAAAAAAAAAAAAAAAAAAAAAAAAAAGGAGGAGGAGGAGGAGGAGGAGGAGAAGGACAAGGCTAGGAAGAGCACTGAGAATCTGAACTGCCCCACTGCCTGAAAACATAATGTGAAAAAGAGCCAAATCAGGCAGTTAATCCTGTGAATTGGAGAATTGATCAAATTTAAGATTTAGAGGGAATTTCCCCCTAAATTTTAGTCCAAACTATTATCTCTCCTTGGCACTTCCACTCAAGCCTCCCAGTTCTGTCCTCTCTAGTCACAAAGAATTGATGGAAACCAACCTAGTAGATCACCATCACTAGATGAAGGGATAAAGAAAATATGTGTATAGGCACATGGAACTGTACTCAGGCATGACAAAAATCACATCATCTGCAGGAAAATGGATGGCCCTGGAGAACAGTATGGTAAGTGGGGTCAGCCAGTCTCGGAAAGTTGAGGGTTGGTTGTATGGTTTTTCTCATAGGTGAGAGCTAAAGCAAAAAATAGGAAGCAAAGGGGACTACAGAGAATCCAGCAGAATGTTGGAATGGGATGGGGGGAGGGAGGGGGAAGGGGAAAATGAGGCTTCAAGGAGGGAACAGTTCAGATACGGTTGTATCACGCATGAAGGTATCGCTACCAATCTTACTAACAGGTATGAGGAGGACAGAGTGGGGAGCTGGTGGGATATGGAGGGAAATACATCAAGGGATGCGTGCATATATTTATGTATCATTATGATTTATAATTACAATGCATATAAAAAAAAACAACAACAGAAATAATCCTGTGGGTTTCCTGGAAGGTTCTCTGGAGTTACAGCTGTTGTCAGTCCCAGGTCTGATGCATAGAAGCTGCAAGCCTGCGACCTAACCTGTCTGAATCTCGGCTTTGCAGGTAAAATGCAGTCAGTAGGATCTTTCTTTCTCATGGGGGGAGAGGAGTATCAGCAGTTAACCAAAGAAAGCAGGTCATGATTCATCACAGTCCCTGGCAGACAAAAAGTCACCAAAAATGTGCTCTTTACATTTTTCAGAAGCCCAAATGCAGTGAGATAAAACGGTTTGCAGAGCCTGGCGTGGTGGCACAGGCTTGTAATCCCAGCACTTGGGAGGCTGAGACCAGAGGATCCGGGTTCCCGGCCAGCCTCAGCTACCTAGTGAGGCGCTCCGCAACTTAGTGAGACCCTGTTTCAAAATAAAGAATAAAAAATAGGGCTGGGGGGTATAGCTCGGAGGTAGAATGCCCCTGAGTTCAAACCTCAGTACTGCAAAAAAAACAAAAACAAAAACAAAAAAGGTTTGCAGAGGGTCCAAAACCAGGATGTTTACAGCCTGGCAAAAAAGGGGCAACGCAGGGAAGAGAATCCATTCTTACAGAAGCCGTTAAAGTTGAATTGTTCTTCCCCAGGAGTCTTTTGATGGGGGGGGGCAGCTCATCCCAAAATACCACTGCACACTTCCTACATTGGTGGCTGTCCTTCGTGTCCTCTTCCCCAGCCTCAAGTTGGCCTAAATTCTTCAATATCCCCTGGATCACTTCTGATAGGGATTGAATTATGTTCCCCAGGAAGATATGGTGGAACCCCATGCCCTGGTACCTGTGAGTGTGACACCTTGTTTGTAATCAAGTTAAGATGAGGTCATTAGGGTGGGCCTTTACCCACTATGTTGGTGGGTGTCTTTATAAAAATTGAGATGCAGAGCTGGGCGTGGTGGCACACCCTTGTAATCCCAGCATTTGGGAGGCTGAGACCGGAGGATCTAGGTTCTCGGCCAGCCTCAGCTACCTAGTGAGGCACTCCGCAACTTAGTGAGACCTGGTTTCAAAATAAAGAATAGAAAATAGGGCTGGGGGTATAGCTCAGAGGTAGAATGCCCCTGAGTTCAATCCCCAGTACCACAAAATAAATAATAGATAGATAAATAAATAAGTAAATAAAAATACTAAAAGAGAGATGCAGAGAGGAGAACGCCACGTGACGACAGAGGTGCTCAGGGAGAAGACAATAGTGTTGAAAGCACAGGGAGTTGCCCAGGGTGGTGGTGCACACTTGTAATCCCAGTACTAGGGAGGCTGACATCAGAGGATCTGGGTTCAAGACTAGCCTCAGCTATTTAGTGAGGCCCTCCACAACTTAGTGAGACCTTGCTTGAAAAAATAAAGAATAAAAAATAGGACTGGGAGTGTAGCTTGGAGGTAGAATGCCCCTGGGTTCAATCCCCAGTACCACAAAATAAATAAATAAATAAATGAATGAATAAAAATTTTTAAAAAGCAGAGGGGGTGACTGGCATTAGATAGCCAGAAAGCAAGAAATGATTGGGACTATCGGAAAGGCAAGGGGAGACCCCCTTCCCTGAAGTTCTTGAAGGGGTATGACCCCACTGACACCTCAATTTCAGGCTTCTGACCTCAAAAATGTGAGACAAGAGCCTGGTGTGGTGGCACACACTTGTAATCCCAGTACTTGGGAGGCTGAAGTAGGAGGGATCACAGGTTCGAGGACAGCCTCAGCAAGTAGTAAGAGTCTCATCAACCTAGCAAGTCCCTATTTTTAAATAAAATAGGGTTGGGGGTGTAGCTTGGAGATCGAATGCCCCTGAGTTCAATCCCCCAAGCTGGTATATGATAACCCTGAAACTCAATCCCCAATATTATATTAAAAAAAAAAAGTGAGACAAGAAATGTTTGTTATGACAGCTCTAACGCAAGCTCCTAGTTAGAAGGCACAAAAACAACAACATGCGAATGAGAGCAGTCATTTAGAAGAGCCGGGAGCCGCTATTCATATACTTGTTGGGTTAAGACTTTTTTTTTTTTAAAGCGCCTATTTAGTGCAGGTGCAGGCTGGGTGCTGCAGGGCCATTCAATTTGTTGGGGATTGTAGACCACAAACCCGTAACGGAATATATAATTAATATTCCGGAGCGCTAGACGCCAGGGAGAAAGCATCGTGGAGGCTTGCTCAGCGTGAAAGAAGGATAAAGCCCCCCCCCCTTGCCCAGGGTCCCCAGTCTGTATATGACAGCCCTGAAACTCAAATTTAGCACTCCTGGAAGACGTGGGGCGCAGGGAGTGGAGGCTGTAGAATCTGAATCCTGATCTCCTTATTCCTCTTGCCCTGTTGTGTGACCTTGGACAATGGACTGCCTGTCTCTGAGATGCTTTTCTCAACTGCAAAACAAGAATGGCCGGAGCAACCTCCTTTTCGTGGAGGTTTCCAGGGCGTCTGCCCCGACCATTCCCCAGCCGCCGCAGCAGCCGCCTGCCCACGGACCTCGTGGCATCCTGCTGAGCGCGCCGCGTAGGGCGCCCACTGGAGCGGCGGGAGCGCGCGGCGGGGCTGGCCGGGAGCTGGGAGCCGAGCACCGGGCATGCGCGGCCGGTAGAGCCTCGGACGCGCGCGAGCTGCAGTACCGCCGGCGGCCACTGGCGTCGCTGCCGGGCGGGCCTCGCTCTCGAGTAGAGCTCTACCAGGCTCCGCGGCTGGCGCCTGCGCTCACCTGGCCGCCCGCCGCCACCAGCAGGACGCGTTGCTTGGCTTTCTTTGCTTTACGTGGCCTTACACTTTGGCTGCCCAGGGTCGGGGGGGTTGTACTCGCGGCGCTTGCTCGGCTCCGCCTGTCCTAGGTTGGCGTGGTCCCGAGGAGTTCACAACCCCCGGCCCCCTCCCATTTTAGGAATCACACAAAACTTGCTGGCTTCCAGCAATCCAGGCACACCCCAGCCACCAGCGTCGGCTGCCTAGACGAGGGCGACGCGAAGCCGATGGGGGCAGCACCGCCCTGGGTTTGGATCCAGAGGGGATGGCATAGAAAGGGAGAGGGGCATTTAGAAAATCCTATAGAAGAATTGGGGTGGGGTATATTCAGACTCAGGGATGGTAGCTCCTGGCTGGGGCTGCGGAGACGCCTGCAGGTCGAAGGCGACGGGCGCTGGGGGAAGCCCAGGTCCTAGGATCCTCCAGTCCTACAGCACCTGCCCTGCCCTCTTCTTCTCCTCGCTCCTATATAGGTTTTCTTGCCACTTGTCCCCTCTGCCCCACCGACCTAGGGAGAGCTCCTTCCTCGCCATCTCTCCTTTTCAACTAAAAACTCACGTCCTCGGAGGCCTAATTCAAGAAAGAACTGTGGCTCGAGTCACCAGATCAGGAAACCATTCGGAACCCCCATGTTTGAATAGGTACACTCCTCATCCGCTCCCCCTTTCTCCAAGTTTTCTCACCCGAGAAACTTATGGGGCGAACGACGGCATCTGCTCCCTGAGGTTGCCAGAGGAGTTGGCTTTGGTGGGAGACTTACCCAACTGCTCAGGTTGACAGCCGGCTGTGATTCAGCCCTTGCATCCTAGGGCAGCCTGGGTTCCACTGCTGCGATGATCAAGACTCCCCAGGTTCGTCCCGGCTTACAAAGACAAAGGTTTGTTTTCACTTCCACCGTGTGTCCATCAGGGCTGGCTGAGGACTTAGCGCCTTGGTACCTGTGGTCCGCAAACGAGCCACCGGCTACTGTCTCCAGCTGCCGGAGGGCGGGACTTGGCTTAACTGAGCGCTGTGGAAACTTCCAATCAAAAGCCTCCAATGACTTCCCCTCGCATTTAATTGGCCAAAGCCAGTCACATGAGCATGCTTAGCCGCAAGGGTCACAGTGGCGCCCTCTTTCGGTTTCCTTGGAGAACTGGAACTGTTTCCTAGACAACTGCAGCTATTGTTATTTCTGAAACTCATTCTTACGGTCTCTCATTTTGTACCCTGTGGTCCATATACTTCACAAATGAGGACATTCGGGAAGGCTGAGCTTGCGTAGACATTCAGCGTGGGGTTTTGTCTGCATTCTCAGCACTTTTGCTCTATGTCTGAGGGATGAGAAGGTGATAGTTGGGGCTTACTGGTTCTCTCTTGGAAAAATCTGGGTGGAACTGAATAGTCTAGGGTGGTAAGAACCTCTGGCTCACCTTTTGTTTACTGAGCTCATAGGTCAGCAGACGATGTAGTATTTATTGAATCATTAATGATCTGGCAAATATATTTTATGATACTGGTATAAGAATAATTGCCCCTAGAATCTATCTCTCCTGCTTATCCAGGAAACCTGTAAAGAAAATTTTGGACCATTCATTTATTTACCAAGTAAGTTAAGCAAGACGGAAACTTTTTTTTTTTTTTTAAACTGGGCTTGCATTCTGCTTCTGAGCTACACCCCCAGCCCTATATTATTTTTTATTTTTGTGGTGCTGAGGATTGAACTCAGGGGCATTCTACCTCCGAGTGACACCCCCAGCCCTATTTTTTATTTTTTATTTGAAAACACGGTTCTACTAAGTTGTGGAGATCCTCACAAAGTAGCCCCGAACCTTTGATCCTCCTGTCTCAGCCTCCCAAGTACTGGGATTAAAAGTGTGCACCACCATGCCTGGCTCTTATTTTTTGTTTTTTTTTTATTTTGAAACAGGGTCTCAGTAAGTTGCAGAGAACCTCACTAAGTTACTGAGGCTGGTTGAGAACCTGCAATCTTCCTGTCTCAACCTCTCAAGTACTTGGATTACAAGCATGTACCACCTAGCTTGGCTGGAATATTGTTATTTTAAGACAGACAGATGCATTCCCCTTGGGGAGAAGTTGTCTTTATTTAAGGAATACACAATTCCCAACCTTGGCTTGGGGACCTCACTTTCCATACTCAAACAGAGTTAACTTCTTGTGCAAAACAGCTTACTTTCCAAACCTGAAATTTGAGGTTTGGAAAACTTGAGAGAAAAGGTCAAAGAGAGGGGATAGAGCCCTGAGGTAAAAGATATTTTGTGATAAATTTCCAGGGGGGTGGGTGGTTGCAGATTTTTTTTTTTTTTTTTTTTTGTGGTACTGTGGATTGAACTCAGGGACATTCTACATCCGAGCTACACCCCCAGCCCTATTTTTTATTCTTTATCTTGAAACCGGATCTCGCTAAGTTTCAGAGTGCCTCACTAGGTGGCTGAGGCTGGCCTCGAACCCGGATCCTCCGGTCTCAGCCTCCCGAATGCTGGGATTACAAGCGTGTGCCACCACGCCCGGCAGTTGCAGATATTTTAAGAGTGAGCTATATAATAGACGTCTGTGGATGCCACAGCCCTTTACAAGTCTCTTTCCTTAGGAACAGTCCTTGAAATATTAATGGACAACCCACCCAAACTCACAATCATTTTAAGGTTACAGCTGTGACCGTCTGCTAGCTCTCCCCCCAAAACTCTTTCTGCTCTTATTTTTCTTATTTACTAACAGCAAAAACAAAACAAAACAAAAAAGCAGAGATTTTAGGTTTTCATTTTTTTTTTTCTCAACGGGCAGATGTAATGGGGGATTTATAATCTATAGTGTTTATAGTATATATTTAGAAGGAGACTCAAGAAACATTTCTTTTTACATATTTGCTGGTACAGTAACAGAATTTCCTTTCTCTCTCTTTTTTTTTTTTTTGTGGTACTGGGGATTGAACTCAGGGGCTTTTAACTCCAAGCTATACCCCCAGGCCTATTTTTTATTCTTTATTTTGAAACCGAGTCTCACTAAGTTGCGGAGTGCCTCACTAGGTAGCTGAGGCTGGCCTCGAACCCGGGTCCTCCGGTCTCAGCCTCCCGAATGCTGGGATTACAAGCGCGCGCCACTACGCCCGGCTTCCTTTCTCTTCTTGGTACTGGGGGTTGAATCCAAGGCCTCCAGCTTGCTAGGCAAGCACTGTACAATGAGCTACACCAGCAGCCCAGTGGAGATCTCTGGTACACTCTTTGTCTTACACAATGCCAGCTGGGTTTCATGTTGTGTGGTCTTTCCTCTTATTTATCTCAAAACCATCTCCTTTCTCAAACATGTCCCTGTACCACCTCTAACAAATGTTAGTAGCCGAGTGTGGTGGTGCACGCTTATAATCCCAGTACTTGGGAGGCTGAGACAGGAGGATCCCAGGTTTGCAGCCAGCCTCAGCTACTTAGTGAGGCCCTTTGCAACTTAGTGAGACCCAGTTTCAAAATAAAGGCTGGGGATGTAGCTCAGAGGTAGAATGCTTCTGGGTTCCATCCCCAGTTTTGCAAAACAAACAAACATGTTAGTAATCTAGTATATTCTTATATTCTTTTCTAAAAGAAATTGTGTATATTTGATATTTGCAACATGAAATTATGGGATATATATATATATATATATATATATATATAGTATATTTAGTGAAATGTCTACTAGAGTGAAAGAAATTGACATCATCTCCCATAATTTTTTGTTACAAGAGCAACTAAAATCTATTTATTTAACAAAATCCCTAATCGAGTACAGTTTAATTATCGTCCTTCTGCTGTATCTTAGGTCCCTGGACCTGTCAATCCTGCACTTCTGCCCTTTGTGTCTTTCTACCTATTTCCTCCACTCCCCCAGCACGTGCTACATCCTACTTTGTTCTCTTTCTCGTCTATATATTTGATCTTTTATAGATTCCACATAAGTGAGATCATGCAATTTCAGTATTAATAGTAATATCAATATTAATATTTTTCTTTCTGTGTCTGACTTATTGTACTTAGCACAATGTCCTCCAGGGCCACCCACTTTGTGGCAAATGGCAGAATCTCTTTTTTAAAGGTTGAATAATAATATTCCATTGTGTGTGTGTTTCCCTTGGCAGACAATGCTTCAATAAACATTCTTTACTTATATATACTTGCTACTACAGTAAATATGCTTTTGTTTTTTGTTTTTTAGTGGTACTAGGGATTGAACCCAGGGGCATTCTACCTCCGAGCTATGCCCCTAGTCCTATTTTTTTATTCTTTATTTTGAAACAGGGTCTCCCTAAGTTGTGGAGGGCCTCACTAAGTAGCTGAGGCTGGCTGTGAACCTAGGATCCTCCTGTCTCAGCCTCCCAAGTACTGGGATTACAAGCACACACCACCACACCTGGCTTGCTTTTGATTTTATAGGACTTAATTCTACAGGATAAATTTTCAGAACTAGAAATGGTGAGTAAATGACACATGGATTTTTAATGGCAACAGGGTTTGCCAGATTAATTTCCAAAGAAATGCCACCAATTCCAGTATGCATAGCTATGGCAAAGGGATGGGGCGTGTATCCTGCCTGCCCCTCGCCCCTTCCTGCCCTGGGCATAAGACTCTTCTCCACATTTTTGTCCCCTGTCGAGGGAGAAGCCTGGAAACTCGTGTCGCTTTGCTGATAATCGAGAGAGGCGCTCCTTTGAACATCTGGATTTCCTCATCTATTAAAATGACTATTTTTATCCTCTGGCCATTTCTTTTTTTAGCTGGGCTGTTTGTTCTTATTGTATCAGTTTACGAGAGGTACTTATATACTACACATAGGAATCATTTATCTGACATTTGTGCCTCAAATATTTTTCCACATTCCATACTCTGTCTTCTGACTTATTGGCTCATCTGTTGCGTTTTACATATTTACATGGTCCACAATTTCTTCATTTCCTTTGGCTTTTTGAGTTTCCTGTCTTGCATCAGAAGTGTCTCCCCCCACCTGCGTATACACGGCACCACCACAAGCATCACGTCTTCCTGAGCTTTTTCCTATATCACTACTGCTATATTTTTATCCTTAAATATGTAATTTTCATGGAAATTATTTTATATGGGTGAAAGGAAAGCTCTCCCCTCTCCTCCTCCACCACCATACCTTTGGTGGTCAATTGTTCCCGATAGGGTTATTTAAATAAACCACCCCTTTCCCATTGAGTTGTAATAGATGCCTTTATCCCATCCTCAGTTTCTCTTTGTGGAGTTTTCTAGTACTTTTACATTGCAATGGCTTTCTTTATGTCTTTAAGAAAAATCTGCTATGGCAAGATTGGCTCCCACTTTTTTATTTTTTTACCAGCATTTTCTTTGACACTTACTCTCCATATATATGTATATGTCTATGTGTGTATGTATGTATGTATGCATGCATGCATGTATTTTTTTCCTTCTTGTGCCAGGGCTAAGGGGTACAGGATTGGGCCCATCTCATGGGAACTCCTCTGCCCTTATGGTGCTGCCCATCCTGGTCCTGGAGGCTTGGAATTCTGAGCGCTGCAAGGAAGCTGCCACCAGGGGCGCTGTGGAGCGCGGGCAGATTGTGTAGTGCTTGGTGCAGGGTGTCAGGCCTCGGGGTCTGCAAGAGCTCCTTCTTTCCTGTAAATTACAGGGCTGGCTGTGCCTGGCTCCCAGCCCTTCCGTCCGTCCCTCAGCAAGCCTCTAGGTAAGCTTTGGAGCTGGCCCTGGATTCTCACTTCTGGAACTGAACGCCAACTCCATCTCTAATTTTTTGGAGCTCCTCTTTCTAGGTCTCCCGTTGGAAATAGACGCCTCTTCTTTCTCCACGGCTGCATCCTGAGAGCAACATCACTCCCGTGAGTTATTTCAGTGGCCTCCAAAGTGCTTTCTTTCCAGAGTGACCCCATAAAAACTGAAGACTGGTTGTGTTTGAATCTCTCCAGCCACCCCCCACCACACACACACCTGCCCACTCAGGTCAAGGTAGAGTATTTATGTTGTGGTGATGACAAAGCTCTCTGTCGTCCAGTTCTTGTTGCTACTCTGACCTTACTCCTATTGCTCTCCTGCTCAGCCATTCATTCATTCATTCATTCATTCAACAAATATTCATTGAGCGCCTACTATCTTCCAAGCCGAGCTGTGGACATTAGTGGACAAAATAAACAACAATCTCAATCCTTCTTTAGTTTATATTCTACAGTGGGGAGTCGGGGAATGTACAACAGACATAATAATTAATATAGCATTTTAGAAGTTGGGTGTCCCTGTTTACAGGATACAGGACTTGGGGTGCTGAACATGGGAAAGTCTTAGACACACTGGGATGAGTTGGTGACCCCAGAAAATGTAAGAAGTGTGATTGAGAAAAAAAGGAGAAAAGGATGCCGGGCGTGGTGGCACACATTTGTAATCCCAGTACTTGGGAGGCTGAGACTGGAGGATCCGGGTTCACAGCCAGCCTCAGCTACTTAGTGAGGCTCTCTGCAACTTAGTGAGACCCTGCTTCAAAATAAAGAATAAAAAATAGGACTGGGGGGTGTAGCTCAGAGGCAGAATGCCCCTGGGTTCAATCCCCAGTATAGCAAAAAAAAAAAAAAAAAAAAAAAGA
>PVLC010020017.1:0-29776 GCA_004027655.1 Graphiurus murinus | reverse complement strand
CACTACTGGGTATATACCCAAAAGAATGGAAACCAAATTATCAGACCGATGCATGTGTATCTATGTTTATAGCAGCTCAATTCACAATAGCCAAACTATGGAAGCAGCCAAGATGTCCAACCACAGATGAATGGATTACAAAACTATGGGATATGTACACAATGGAATTTTACTCAGCCATAAAGAATAAAATCATGTTTTTTGCAGGGAAATGGATGCAACTGGAAAACATTATGTTAAGTGAGATTAGTCAGTAACAAAGAGTAAAGAAGCATATGTTCTCCCTAATATGTGGATGCTAGGGAGAAGATGGGGCATAGGAGGGTTTCCAGATGAAATGGAGAGATCCTCGATAAGCAAAGAAGTTGATTCAATTGTAGTGGATGCATGGGGCAGAGGGACACGCTAAGGCACATGATGTACTTACACAATCATATCAAAGTCACTCACTGAAGTGACCCTGAGGGGGAGGGAGGGGGAGGGAATGGGGAGGGAATTGGGGAAGGGGTCAAATGAGAAGTGTGTGCAAATATGTTGTTAACAACTTGTACTTAACAAAGATGTATGCTATACTGCACGAATTACTACAATAAAAATTTTTTTAAAAAATCATGGAACATACACATAAAGGAATTTTACCTAGCCATTAAGAACCTTATGTCATTTGCAGGGAAATGGATGGAACTGGAGAATATTTTGCTAAGTGAGATTAGTCTGTTACAAAAAGTAAGTTTGGATGTTTTCCCTCATATGTGGGAGCTAGGGAGGAATCAAGACACAGGAGGGACACTAGACAAAGGAGGAGAAATTTTAATGGAGTGAGGAACCTGACCTAACAGAGGGATTCAATGAGAATAGTTCACTTCATGAAGATGACATGTGGATCTTTTTATTTCTAGACTGGACTCTTTTCACTATACCATAAGCCCCACCTTTATGAACAGTTGCATATGTAATGAGGACATGATTTAATACCATGGTGTAGATTCTCTATGTTCCTATAAACTTTTATCATTTTAATGGCAATCATAGACTCTTCAATAAAAGATAGTTATGTTGTTAGCTGCTCAAAGTTAAGGAGGTAATCTTCTACATTTCTAATATTCCTCAGAGTATCTTACTTTATACTGGTTTAAATAAAAAGATGGGAGAAGAAAAATAGAGTTCCACTGAATTAATAATAATAATAATAGCAGCAGCTAAGGCACATAAAATAGTAAAATTATACTATTTGTATCCTTCACATTTTATATTGACATAAATCAATAAAATCGAATACACATTTTGGGCAGATATTCTACACCCTCAGTTATGCTGAATGTGGTGCTCTTATTTATTTTAGTCATGATTAGGATTTTAATTAGTTTTCATCTATTGTTCTGGCAAAGGATATTCATTTGAGGACAAGCTATGGTACGTAGAATTGTTTATTTTCCAGGCAATATAAGAATGAATTCACAGTGGTGACAGTGACAATGGACTGCCAAAGAAAAGTAAATAAAACTTTTTCTCCTAATATAAAGAAAATGCCATCCAGCAGGAAAATGTGCAAATTGTACCCACAGAATATTAAAGAACAGTCAGTGTGCATCATTGCAAACAAAAGAAAAAAAATTAAATAAATTCTGGTTAATGAACCAGACACATTATTTTTGTCAAGATATTAGAGAGTTCATTAAATCAAAGGTAACTGGAGAACAGGGCTTGGAATTCGGACAGGAACCAATGTAGTCTAGGAAGCCATGAACATAATCAGGGAGAGAATTTGTGGGGGAGTCTACTTTGGAAGTTTCCAATATTTAACAATGGTGTCTAATAAGTACTGTTGGAAAATCAACTTGAATACTATTTCCACTATCTCTAGTGGGTGCTGGACTCTAGAGACTCAGTACCAAGTAACTTCTAAAGCCCCAAGAGTAGCATTCAATCATTCAATCGACCAAGGCTTACTCATCTGCCTTCATCTGACCAAGACACCTGAACATTTCATCCAGTTTTCTTCCTGACTACCAAATCATGAATTTCCTATTCTTAGAACATTTATTCTATAAAACTTGGAATTGCACATTATTTCTCTGCCCTTTGAGATGTAAATCATCTACATTCTTGCCAGTTTTACATCAGGATGTCTTTTTTCAAAGACCACGAAGCTACCCTCTGAAATAGAATGATCAAAGATGATGGTGCAACTATCTCCCAGCCTGTTTGGGAAGTAGAATTTTAAGTCTAATATGTAAGTACCAGTTAGTAAACACAGATGATTGAATTGTGTTTTAAAGCTAACTCATCTTCCCCAAATATCTTCCAATACTTTTTCAGTAGCCTACCCAGTGCTTAGAAAACCCTTTATCTTTTTCTATTTCAAGGAATTTGAGTTCAATCCACTTCTACTATTGCAATAATCTTAAATAAAGTCTCCCTTACCTATTCATCTTGTCAAGGGCAATTTTATTTGACATACGTCAGAATTCATGGGCCAAAGAGAACAAATATGTGAACCTTTTACAATTTTCCAGATAGATGCAGAATCCTACTTTTCACTAAAACTGCAAAAAGATATTAAAGTTTCCCATAGACAAGTAGGAAGTTCTCATGCAGAAGCTGCAGACAATATTTTATTTCCCTACAATAAAATGTCTAAAGAAAGATTGTTCTCTCTTACCCATACTGAAGACTAATAACCCTCATAATAATGGTATCTAGGCTGTTTCTCTATTGTAGTAAACTTTCTTGAAGATCCTTAGACTGGGTTTTGTGACAGTAAGTAGTTTCAAAATTATCTTGACTACATTGAGTTGGTCTCTATGGTTAGAAATGGTAAGTGACTACCATCATATTGACAAATATTATTTCTGAATGCTTAATGAGATCTTAGAACTTTTTAAAAAATAAACTGTTCTAAAGTTTAGAACTTTTTAAAAATTTATTTCAAGCCAGACATGGTAGCGCATGCTTGCAATCCCAATACTTCGGAGGCTGAGACAGAAGGATCACAGGTTCTCAGCCAGCCTCAGCAACTTAGGGAGGCCCTCCACAATTTAGTGAGACCATTTTAAAATAAAAAAATAAAATTGGGCTAGGGGCGTAGCTTAGAGGTAGAATGCCCCTGGGCTCCATCCCCAGCACTAAAAAAAAAAAAAAAGTTATTTCAGAGTCCAAACAACATTCCTGAATGAAAAGATACATCAAATACCACTACTTCCAAGATTGCAAATAAACTCTAGATCTACATACATAGTCAGCAGCATATAGAAATAATGAAAAAGTTTAAAATAAAATTAGAAAAGGATTAATACAAGGCATAGATTTGAATTTTGACCTATTAACTCCAAAATCCTTACTTTTATATTAGTAATCTTATTGAAAATATTAACACTAAAACACAAAACTATAATAACTTCAATGTGTTTATTTCACAAAAAGATTTAGAGGCAATCTTTTAGCATTCTAAATAAAGTGGCACACAATACTCCTGGATGAGCACTTTTTCTAGTACTGATTTAGTTTAAGGTATAGAGTGAGTATTAAAAGTCTTTGGCAAACTTATTGAAAGAAATCTTTCCTCCAAGAAATATAGCTTATCTTTTACCCCATATCTCTACCCAATTTTATATTTTCTTACATTTCTCTTTTTTATTTACATGTGTTAATTGTACATGGTTCAGGGTAATATTTGCATTTATTCACACAGAATGTGCTTGCCGGGGTCCAGCCCTCAAGGCAGTGAGGTTAGGGGTCCTTCAACAGGTGTGGAATGAGACAAGGTAGTGAGAATACGCTTACACCAAACGCAGTGAAGAAGTGTATCTGTTTTATTGTTTGTTAGTAGCTCTTTTATACTATGGTTTTGCAAATGAGGCATATAGAACAGGAATTTCCACAGACCTGTTCCTGTTCATCCTCAACCAGTCAAGGTTACAACACATATATAAAAATTCTTTTAGTACATAAAAATTCTTAAAAGTACAAGTATATAAAAATTCTTTTTCATTAGTTAAAATCTTTACTATTTGTTTAGCCCCTTTAAGCAATGTTCTTATCTTTATCTCAGGTAGCTAGAGGGTTAATGTATCCTGTAAAATTCTAGGGAGACAAGGTGGAAGTGGGCAAAAGAATATTTGTAGTAACTATTTAGATAAACTGGCCAGTTTCTTGCCTAATGCTTGTAAGAGGTTAATGAATTGGGATGTCTCAAGGCACTGCTTTTTCAGCTGAGAGATCAGTATCTGTCAGGCCACATGTTTCTAAGAAATTTTCCTTTATAATTAATGTAAGAGCAAAACCCAAAGCACCCCAAAATTCCAGAGTATAATAATGCAAAGTGGGATATGCCATGCATTCCTTCTTTTGGAATCTTCTGCCTTGCAGGACTCCAGCAGACCTATCCTTGCTCAAGATCCAGCTATTAAGGAGCTGTGGCATGCACTGATCAAATCCAACCTTCTTTTATCCACTTTCCCACACACTCTCCTTATTCTCTATTAATCACTACTGTACATTGAAGCTGACTTTAGTTTCCATGAAAGAGAACATGTGTCTTTCTATGTCTAATGATTGTCTATACTCCGTGTATCCCCTTTATTTCCAATTCACTTTTGAACTCATTCCAACTAAGATTCATTTTTACAACTCCAACTAAAACGGACCTTTACATTGTTAATTCTTAGCCCTTATTTATTTGGTCTTTTGGTAATATTTAGTGAACCTTCCTTTTTTTCCTGATTGCTTTGACAACATTGCTCTTTATTCTTATCTCGTTTGATTATTTTGTCTCATTGGTTCAGCCTTATCTGAATTGATTATCTATTCTTTGTTCAACCTTCTTGCGTTCTCTTTCTGGTTACATTAACCTTTGTGAATTATAACTTAATTTTTTAGGTTTTATTTTTATATTTTCTGACCTACATTTATATTATATTAACTTAATAGGGGATCTCAACACATAACATGTTTTAAATTGTTTTCTAAATATTGACAACCCCTAAATTTGCATAGCCCTAACTTTCCCTCAGAATTCTAGTTACATATGTATATATAGTTGGCCACTCAGCTTCTCCATTTTAGGAGACAATTGTATTGCATAGAATTTAAAATAGACCTTGTTTTTTAAGAAATATCATAAAATTGGACACCATGTTGGCTTCAAAACATAGGCATGAATTAGCTCTACCAGTGATCATGGCTCTACTCAATTAGGGCTGATCTCAGTCTATCCAGTCTCACTGTGTTAAACACAGTTATGCTCACCACGCTGAGAAGAGGCTGTAATTCAAAGCAGGATGCCTTTACATTAATCCAGTTGTTATGAGCCACCAAGTGACTAATTTATGGGTTTTATGCTTTTTAAGAGAGGAGACCTGACAAGTATTTTATGGTGTCAAAATAATGACCTGTGAAACACCAGTGGGATATAATTGTAGTAAATATTTTTCACTACAAAAATGAACTTACCAAGTTAAGAAGTTGATGTTAAAATGATTTGTGAATAGAATTGAAGTAAATTTTATTTATCCACCTTTACTTTTCTTTCAGATTGCACTGGCCAGGAAGCAATTGAAATAACTCTTAATACTATGATTATCTTCCATGCTGGTACTTCAAGAAATACAGTCAACTCATATATTGGTTTAGTAAGGGTTTTTCTCTTTACTGAAAACCACAATTAAGAGTCATGAATTATTTTACTATGTAATGATAATGCAACCTATTCTACTTCCATTATAATTTTTAAATGTGGTTCATATTTGGAAGGCACAAAAAAGCTGAGATGCAAATCATGATCTGAGATGTAAATAATGAACTATTAAAAATAGAAAGAGCCAAAGACAAGTATCTTCTGTTATTATTTAGTTTGGGCATGAGTTAGAATTTTCTAGATATCAGCCAGGCATGGTGGCGCATGCTTGTAATCCCAGTACTTGGGAGGTTGAGACCGGAGGATCTGGGTTCATGGCCAGCCTCAGCTACTTAGTGAGGATCTCCGCAACTTAGTAAGACCCTGTTTCAAAAATAAAGAATAAAAATAGGACTGAGGGTGTAGCTCAGATGTAGAATGCCAGTGGGTTCTATCCCCAGTACTGCAAAAAAATAAATTATACAATCATGACTTTATGAGTTAAAGGATTCTTACTCAGTGGGTCATTTGACCCTCAGTTCTCAGAATCTGATGAACATGGCCTCTAAATACCATTGTCTGGAGCTGGGATCCTGGACTTTGAATGTTTCACTAAGCATCATCCCACAATGTGAAACTCACCTGCCCTTTGGAAAGTTTTAAGAACTTTCAATTCAAGACACAAAAGTCTGGGGATCATTTCTGTTAATACCACCAGACACAGGTGTTGAAGATCTAAAGTCAGAACATTTTCTTTCCATGTTCCTGTGACTGAGGCTCCCTGAATCATTCATTTCTGTTAACTGATTTTTTTGCTTTTTTCCTTTATGTTTGAGGCCTATCTTAAAAACCTGTTTGCTATCTTGGGTGAAAGCTAGTACTGGGGCACCTGCATGTCCTTTCCAATCCCTCTCTCCTAACCCATAAATTGGGTCTTAAGCCCCAGTTCAAGCAAAAATTTCCTTACCTATAGAAAATATTCCAGATCCCAAGTATCTTTTTGTCTTCCTATCTGGGTCCTGATCAATTGATCTGATTAAAAAGAGTAATTCTTTTGGAAATCGTTGTGCCCAGGTTTTATGTAACTGAGCTGGCCTAATCCTGTGCTCCAAGTACCCTTATGAAAATGATTTAATACTGGATCAGAATTCTTTAAAGTGGTTACTGACCTCATCTTACACAATAACAAGTGATTAGCAGAAAGTTTCATAGAATAATGGATGGCCTTGTACATAGCATGAAATTCAAATCTATTTGTCATGTCAGAATTTGTCTTAGTATTTAATTGCCCCTATGATAGATGCTATTAAGAGAGTTATTAATTTTTGTCATATGTTTATTAAAGTAGTCTAGGCCATGGTATAGTTAAACATTTTAAGATACTTTCATAGGGATTTCCAATTAAATTTTCAGGCAACAACTGTCCTAGAACCATAAAATTTTTTGCTACACATAACACACACACACACATATATACAAACACACAGTCATTTAAAAGTATTTGTGTTAGGTCCACAATAGAAAGGTTTATATGAAGTGGTATAGAAACTATTTATTTTACTATCCTATCTTAAAAACTGATGTTGGAAATTTACCAATACAAAACTTTAGATGAATATATGGCAATAAGAGCTTCTACTCTTTCAAAAGAAAGTGAATACTTTTTCTTTAGAGAATCTGTCTTCTGAAAATATTTACATGTAAATTAGAGATAGGACATTCTTTATGAAGCCTTTGCTTCTTTGTGGCATGGTTACATAACCTAAGAGACAGCAATAAATGGAAATTGTTAGTGGCTGACCAAAGGTTCTAATAACTATAGGTACAATATATGACGATATTATTAGCCATTTCACTAACATGCATGGGGAGGGAGGAGAGAGCAGCAGGGTGGAATGAGCAAGGAAATGCACCAAGAGCTATGTGCATGTATGTTTATATCACATTAAACTTCACCATGATGTATAATTGCACTAATAAAAGTACATAAACATAACTGTATGTACAAGTGTGATTTATTGCCCACAAAACTTTCTCCTCAATCTTTCATTCTGAATTTTTTTCCATGACTTAACAAGTCACCCTCTTTATTGTCCTCATCCATTCCTCCACTGTCCTCATGTTTCCACCTTCAATCAGGGTTTTTGTTATTGTTGTTGCTCCCATTCTTCCATCCAATGGGTTAGAAGGAAAATGTGAGATCCTCTCCAAATAGTGCTATACATTCAGCAACATCTGACCTTCTAAGGTGCCAGGAAGGTATTGGTTTCTAGAAATGCCTATCCACAGCTAAGGCACTGGATTTGTGATAGACAACCTGAGAGCCAAATAAGAACTTTAGAATTATTGGATCATTGTTAAAGAGCTGAACACACATTAAAGCAAAAAATTGGAGATTAAATTAAAATATGGAGAAACAGGCACGGGTACCTTGAAGAACAAGGTAATATGAAATCAGTAAGATGCACAGAGTTAAGATGAAACAAAAAGGGGAGGTGGAAAGAGCAGTGACACCAAACCTGCTCTGTGATCACCCCTTACAGGCCACTTTGTAATGTTTCTAGTATGAGTAAAGTCAAAACTTAGCACTTGCTAAATTCAGACACCCAAATAAACTTCCAATCAAGTAATTTACTTGCTGATCCAGAAGAATCATATAAATATTACTTTTCCATAATTTTATGAAATGTACTTAAAGGTTCATCTTTATATATCTTTTACCTTACACTCCTCAGAACTTCCATAGCTCCATGTCCAAGTATCTAAAATAGACACAAAGATATAGAGCTATCTATTAGCTAAGCCTATGTTAGCAAAACAGAGGGGAAAAATCAAGAGCTATTAAACCACTAAGGTGAGGATTTCTAATCAGTGAAATTGAGTCACATATACCTTTCCTGATCACACTTGTTGACCTCCAAATGTCAGCATGAAATGATTTCCTTCTTACATGACAAAACTAAGAGAGGCTCTGGTCTTCTTGAACTCCATTCAGGTCTCATATTGCTCTAATAATTGGACTTAAAGTTATCTTGTTTATTAATATTGAATTTTCCTCAAACTGTGATTAATCCTATGATAGCTATTCAGTAAAAAGTTATTCACACACGCACATACACACACACACACACACACACACACTTACACACAAGTGAAAATGCTTTTAGTGAAATCAGACCAAAGAAATAATTGTAAATATTTTAAAGCATAAATTATTTCACTTCTGATAAACAAGCCATAGCTAGTACAGAAAGTCTAAGAAATGGATACTACTTGATAGATATGGATATAAATTAGGTGAAATAACATGCCTTTCTATAGCTTATTTTTCTAATGTACAAACATCATCATCATCCATATAAATGAAACAAAACATTGTAATTTAAATTTTACTTTTTACTTATGCAATTTCTGTTGAAGAAATATTTTAAAACAGAGTTTGCAATTTAACTAAAATGATGCATTTGTTTTCTAATTTGTTTTTTTAAAGTTCATTCTCATACATGGTAACAGTGAGATCCATTTTCAAAATAAAAAGGGCTAGAGTTGTAGCTCAGTAGTAGAACGCCACTGAGTTCAATCACCAAAAAGAAAAGTTCATGCTCTCTTATCAAGATTTTTATGGGAAGAGAGGTATGATGATGAGAAGTGGCTATTTCATTTACATTCAGAATTTCAGAATTTGAATCCTTGTCATATCTCTTAATTTCTTTGTACCTCAAGTTGCCTAAAAAATAGTTACTTCAAAGAATTAACGTCAAGATAAAAAGAGGTCATGCTTCAAAAACTCTTAAACATATTTAGAGCTTATAATTATTTAACTTGAAACAAAATTATTTTAGTAATAATAGCAATATTCTATTGTTAAATCTTTTCCACTACTTACTTTACTTACTCAGAGGTATTTTATACATCCAAGTAGGGTATATGCTTTTTTCATATTGTGAGTAAAATATATTGAATGTCTATGTAGTTTCAAAGTAAACTAAAAATGTATTTTAATTATATCAGTCTCTTTTAAAGTAAATTTTTATTAGGATGTGGCATTACTGATTTTAGTATATTTAAATTTACTGCAGTAATACATGCACCTTTAAGTAGTATGAAAACCACTAATACTATATGTTAATGGACACATGTGGGATTTTTGGAGTCATTCTCTTAAAAAAATCTATTGCTAAATATTTCTGAACTGTTTATTTGATCGAATTATTGTTCCTTTTCCTTTTAGCCACCTGGAACAATTTTGCCTTGTAGGATTTTTCTATCAGTAGCCACTGAAAGTGCCACATCTGTCTAGCTTTATGTGTGCTATTCCACAGGGATGTCAAAGCAATCTGAGGGCCAGCAAGCAATGAAGTCCACTGTGTGTAGTTATGAGTTCTTCATTTTCTATCCTGCCAAGTCTCTGTTTGGTTGTTTTTGCATTCTGTTATTGTTCTCTTGATATTTCCTGCTTTGTTTTAGTCTATCCCTCTGTGGATGTTTTTAAAAGAGACATTAAATTCAGTGCTGTATGTTTCCTTCCACAGAGTTCATCTACTCTTTTAGCTATCGTTTTATATTTTAAACTTTAGTTGGCTGATAAATATTCTAAGAATCAGCTCAGCAAATTGAACTGCTTTTAGAGGAATTTATTAATGTTTATTGCTATTTGTATTTTTACTTATTGCTAAGAAGAAAGTATAGCTTAAACACTCTTTTTATAAAATGTGAAGATTAAGTTGGTAGTTTGTGAGTCTTTTGTGTTATGTAACCTGTATTTTCCATATCTCACCTCTGTGGAGATAAAATTATATTATAAGAACTCTGACAAAGATGTTTATTTCATTTTATTTTTCTTGTTCTTTTTATTTCTTGTGGTACTGAGGATTTAACCAAGGGGTATTCTACCTTAAGCTACATTTCCAGCCTTATTTTACTTTTTATTTTCAAACAGGGCCTTGCTAGGTTGTTGAGGGTCTTGCTAAGTTGCTGAGGCTGGTTACAAACCTCCAGTACACAGGTCTCAGACTCCCAAGTATTGGGATTACAGGAGTTTACCACCACACCTGGCTTTGCCTGTTCTTTAAAAAGATCATCTTCCTACTAAGTTTTCTATAATGTTCTAGTTTTCTCAGGTTGAATTATGAAGAAGTCTTTTTAGCAACTTTGTACCACTAAATATTTTCCTCTCCCACTTTTCTTTCCATTATAAAAGTTTGCCTGCTCCAAGATAGAAAAGTCCAATATTTTTCTTACTTCTTTATTTCATTAATATTCCAGAATACTGCTGGACTACAATGGTGTTCCAGAAATAATCTAACACTAATTTAGACTCAGAAATAAAATCTGAGTATTTTTACAAAGAAAGTAGAGTGATTTTAAACTCATTTCCAACATTATATCTAACACTGCCTTCTTTATAGTAGTAGATAAAAGCTGTAACACCTTTCTTAAGGCTGTGTCTCCAAAGGATTCATATTTAATGCCCTCACTTCCACTGGTTTCACTGGGCAGATTTCCATTAGTGCAAATATCAAATTTGGTTGTGACTGATAGTTTGCTCCTTTATTTAATAGAGCTACATATGTATTCTATTCCCATTGACCACTGAGCCACAGCACAAGCCCATCAAAATCACCAAGCCATTCAAAATAAGATCATACAAGCAGAAAAATCCTAAATCGTGCATAAATTATTAAATTCTAGGAATAGTAGATACTGTTAAAAGCCTCCTTTGGAAGTGAGAGTATACCTCAAGAACAAAAATGAATATGTTAGTATTTTTTTTTTTTTTAGAATCTTGGTTCTCTTTTCAGTTTACTTCTTCACAATATATATGACTTGATTTCCTAAGGGAACAGAGTTATCAGCATGCAAAATAATATTCCTTAATAAGCACTTGGCATTTGTACTTCTAAACACATGTAAACCAATTTTCAGCCTTTCCATAAAAACCTTCCATCCCTTTAAAAATTTTGGTATCTCTTAAGTGTAGAACATTCTTTGTTTCCTATGGATAGCATATGGGAGGATTGTATTCTGTGTAGTGTCTTCACATCTTTAAAATAGTCTGATATTGCATCAAAATTCATAAGTACTAGTCATCTATTTTCTTCAAAACTTCTTAAGTAAAAAAAAAAAGATTTCATTTTTTCTCTAGGTTACGCCTATAGTTGAAGTTAAATGGCTTATAAATATTGCTACTCTGCTTTTATGGAAGTTTAGGCTATACAGAAACAATGTCTACCTAGCATTGAAATTATAGTCTCTAGAATTAGAAAGGATAGCCTAAATTTCTTTTGACAAATGATGAGCCTGAGATGCTACATTGCCAGTGTACTTCATCTGGACCCTTGGCAGTGCAACATGGAAAAATAATCAGTTCTGTGCCTGCTAAATTATGTTTGATTGTTGTTAGCTTCAGTTTTCTTTCACTTGTAAAATGATAACTGCCATTAATATTGCTCTCCAAATCTTTCAACCAATCATTGTAGAGTATGCTGCTCAGCCAACTTTGAAGTTAATTGTGGCCACATGACATCTTTGGTCAATAAAGTAGGAGCATAAGTGATATGAATCACTACCATGAACAGGACTGGAAAGCCAGTGAGTGCCTTGCCAGGGGTTACTTTTCCTCTGACTCAGCAATTGTCTTCATGCAGATGGTAGCTATTGCAGGGATTATCTTGACTGGAGTATGAGAGAGAAATAAACTTTAGTTGCTTTAAGATACAGAGATTAGGGGGTTTCTGCAACATAAACTAGCTCATATTGATTAATCCACTGCCTGAAAATAATCACATGTAAAAGAAACGAAATTGGCACAAACTGGAACATCTCATGTGCTAAAAAAAATGTTAGGTTAACTCTCATCTCCAAAAATTAATTTCATTTTTCTTGATGACCAATTTTGCTATATACCTATATTGGCCAATATTCTCAGTATAATCTATTGCCTCTTCCTTAAGCCCATTTTAATTTAAGGTTTAAATAACCCACTTACTATATAGTAAATTTTAAAATACTATTTTTGATTTCTGTTTTAAGGATGAGTATTACAGAAATTGAGTGAAAAAAATACTTTAAATCTAAATTGTAAGCATTAAGTATTCACCTTCATATTCAGTACCTCTGTAAAATTCTCAACTCCAATGTGAACAAAAAAGGACATATAGATTTTACTATAGGCAGACAACACAGCTCCCAGTCACAGAACCCAAATTTCAATAAAATACATTACTAGCTCTCAATTTCTCTAGCCAGAAACTATAGAAAAGTGCTGTTGCTTTGACCTCCCTAATATCTCTAAAATTGGTACAATTTTTCTCTTTACAGCCATTACCCTACTCTATATCACCTATATTTCTCACATGAATTACTATCCCAATATTAAGAGGTCTTCCTCCTCAATCTTGTCCATTTTAACCCATTCTACAAAATATAGCTTGAGTGAGCTTTTAAAAGTGCAAATATGATTATTTCACTAGTCTGTCTGGAATGGTAAAATAGCTCCACATTTCTCTTAGATAAAACCCAAAGTCCTTAATAGATTTTATATATTGCTATGGACTGAATGCTTGTCCCTCACCCCAATTCGTATGTTGAAGCCTGAACCCCCACTATTATGGTATTAGGGAGTGAGGCCATTGAGAGATAATTAGGTTTAGATGAAGTCACGAGGTTGGAGCCTCCATGATGGAATTATTTTCCTTATAATAAGTTTCTAGATCTA
Organism: Graphiurus murinus; assembly: GCA_004027655.1. Lineage (NCBI taxonomy): Eukaryota > Metazoa > Chordata > Mammalia > Rodentia > Gliridae > Graphiurus > Graphiurus murinus. The sequence continues at coordinate 16,445 of PVLC010020017.1, read as the reverse complement.
TAACCAGGCTCATGTCCTGAACGAATGTAGAGGGTAAGGGATGAAGTCTCATGAGAAAGTATTAAGTACAACAAAGGACTTATATTTTCTCATTTTATATTAGAAACCTGGCTTCTAAAAATGTTGGCTCAATGTGAGAATTCTTGGATATTGCTGAATTTATTCATATCAGTGCAATAAAGAGGACTTTCTGAATTCAGGGTTCTAATTCAAGATAGCTTGAGTGGCTGAGAGTGGTCCTAACAATTCGCTCAGTTGCTGACTGAAAGTTGAATACAAAGGTGGACGATACTGAATGGAGTTGAAGTATGAGACCTCAACTGGTGTGAAAGTCCAAAGACTTTGAGAGGACTAAACACTGGATTTGTCAAGTAAGACATTTTAAATAGTTCCACTAAAGCTTTGAAAAATATGTCATAGGAAGAATGTCACATACCTGAGCAGCTCTGTACTACATGATCTCTGTAAGCAGAAAAACAGTAAATGTGATACTCTCAGAATGGGTATGATAGGATCCCAGAGTGGCATGGCCAAGTGGCAGCATATAATAGAAATTTCTAGGAATATGCATTTGTACCTTACTATTCCTAAGAAATAGGCAATATCTAAAGGGCCTCTTTAGATTTTAGAGACAAATTTCATTTAACAATATCTCATTTCTTTCTGTTATTTTTTCCAACTTGTAAAACAACATGAAAAGATTCAAGTTTTCAGTGGGGCTCAAAAAGTTCCAAAGAAGATCCATGCTGCCATATAAGCTGTGGTACCATATGTCCAACAGGTTTGATGGTTGTTGAAGTGTTTGTGCCAGGTGAAGATACTGCATGGGGCCTTTTGCAACTCCCTATAGGTGAACCAAAGTATAAAACTTAGAGATTGGAAAAAGACTATATCATCTTCTGTAGATAAATACCATCCTTTTTGAAAGTCATTTCTGCCCTCTACCTTGGACTATTAGAATATGAGTATTTTTGACCACAAGCCACAAATTATGAGGTGACCTGAACTGTCCATCAAGAACTGAGTGAGAGCTAGGCATGGTGGCACACGCTTATAATCCCAGTACTTGGGAGGTTGAGATGGGAGGATCCAGGTTCGTAGCCAGCCTCATCTACTTAGTGAGGCTCTGCACAACTTAGTGAGACCCCACTTCAAAATAAAGAATAAAAAATAGGACTGGGGATGTAGCTTGGAGGTCGAATGCCCTGGGTACCATCTCCAGTACCACAAAAAAAAAAAAAAAAAGAACTGAGTGAGTGCTTTCTACACATCTTCCTGTCCCAAGTCATGAGTTTGGTTATGTAAAGGAACACATCAACCTCAACTGAAAATAGTGTGTTAGAGATCAGTATCTAGCTAGCCTTGAAAGCACAAGTAAATTGTACAAATCCATGGATCAGATTTCCATGGTTCCTACCCATATAATACTGCCTCTTTCTCCACCTATAGCCTCCGTAGAAATTCTTTCTGTCCAATTGACTAAGGAAGAAATATATGGGACTCAGTTTTATGGGTGATATTGAATGGTATGCTGGAATCCTGGATAGCTACAGCACAATAGCCTCAGTCTAAGGTGTCCCATGATGACAATGGAGAAAGGAAATGCTCCCCAAAGGCAGAACATTGAGCAGAGCACCTACCTGCTCAATTTTTCCTGGCAGAAGAGAGGATCACAGGCATGGATCTACAATGATTTATGCCCAATAATTGAGGTTAGGCTGGATGTTCAGGGATTTGGAATGAACATGATTAGAAAATTGGTGACAAAGAGATCTTACATTGCCTACACAGATTACTACCGCAGCCGTCTATGTGGTCTCCTTATTTCAGTTTTGCCCTTCTCTAATCCATTCTCTAAAATATAGCCTAAGGGAGATTTTAAAATGTCTATCCAATTATGTCACTGCTCTGCTTGAAGTTCTAAAAAGGATTCCCATTTCTCTTAGTAAAATCCAAAGTCTTTAATATAGATTACATATTCTATCCACTTAATATCTGACTCCAGTTTAACTTTCTAGTCATTAGTCTCTATGGAAAAACTATATTTTCGTCTTCATTTATGCATGGTTGCTCTTCTTCCTGAAATTCCCTTCACTTACACTATCTTTAATCATATAAGTTTCAGCTTAGCCATTATTTCCTCTGGGAAGATTTTTTGATCCATTTCCCCCCATTTTCAGATAGATCCTCCTATTACATAAAGGTATAGTAGGTTATATTTCTATATAAATATTCCAGGAATGCCTCAACTACATATCCAGAACCATTTTCTATTTATTCATGTTACAGATTCCAGACCCAATTCTCCAAGCAATAGAGAAGGAGAGAAATATTTGTTCCAAAATTACTTCATCTTGTTTCTTTCTGCCTGGAATTCACTTCTTCCGAAGACTATTCAGAACAGTGACCTTTTTTTTTTTTTTTCAGTAAAACTCTACTGCAAAGTACAACTCATCATTTGTTTCTAACAAGGTAACAATAAACATCCCAACATTGAATGTTTCACAAAAGTGAGTCAATAATAGGTATCTATAGCCATCTTTTATATGCCTGCTTCCTTTATAAGTATATTTTGCCTGTAAATTTATATTACAGATACAATAAAATTTCACATCAGAAATAAATCTGAATAGCTCTCAGGTCTACTTTTAAGTCTCATGCTATGCTTCTCACATGGTTCTTTATTTATGCTTTAAGATTTCCATTCACTGAAAGCTCAGTTCTACACTAAGAAAAATCAGTCTAACATAAAATACTTCTAAAATACAAATATTGTATATAAATTCAAAATTTATCTCTCTTTCATTTTAACCTATTTCTATTCATTTATGTCCATAGCAACCAAGTTGTTTTTATTGTTTTGTTTTAGCTTTTATTTGGTGCTGGGGATGAAATTGAGGGCTTCCCACCAATTAAGTACACCTTCTACTACTGAGATACATCCTCAAATCTCTTAACCAAGTTTAATTCCTCCTAAAATTAATATTCTTTTTAGAATTTAAAAGCTATTATTGGGGTTCCCAAAGTGCCATCACTTTAAACATATGTATAGTTACATTATATATAAAAACATCTAGTTATTCTGAGAAAAGGAAGATAGGGACAAGAAAAATAGGATATTTATTTGAAAGAGGATTGGAATGTCTCTGTAAACAGTCTGAAGTGTTGTTGTTTTAAATCATCACAATTAAAATAAACTATGATCTATATAATTATATATAAGCCTGGTATAATAAAATGTTTGCCTTATGTAAGAATAGGAGGGAGATGGTATTTCGAGCTAAAAAGTTTCTTTACATAAGTATTTTTGCCATTGTTTTATGTTTTCTTCTATAATTTTTGTCACAAGCAATTATTATTAAATATCCTTAACATGCAACACTAGTAAATTCCAGAAAAACATAATCCAATAGTGATTTTTATATCTTCACCTTTCATTTTTGGAATCTGTTTGGGTGACTAAGACATCAGATATTTCTTTTTATCATGTAAAGGCTCAAGCAAATTTGAAGTTCAATACAAATGGGACTGAATATTCATCATGTTCTCCAATTATAAATGGCAAAGGTGACCATGTTGAGTAGCCCTCAGTAAATAGTGTTCAGGATCATTGTGCGGTTACAAGAATGTGCTGAGTGTCCTTAAGTTTAGAAAAATAAAAGATGGTGAAACAGACACAAGCAACCTATCAACCAAATAACTCAGTAAATATTAATACAAGCATCCACACTCATCTTAGTCTCTTCTCATATATATGTATCAAAGGTGATATAAACTATTAAATTTCCTGTAATGTAACTCAGAGTCATTAGCATAGCTTACCATTATTGTTATAAAATGACATTCCCTTGTTATAGGATCAACCAATAGATTTGCTATGCTATTTATTGTGATATCAAATGGTAATATCAAAAGAGCAAGCTATGGAGTTCATCCCTGTCAAAGCATACTTTTAATAATGAAACAGAAGCCGGGCGTGGTGGCGCACGCTTGTAATCCCAGCATTCGGGAGGCTGAGACCAGAGGATCCAGGTTCGCGGCCAGCCTCAGCTACCTAGTGAGGCACTCCGCAACTTGGTGAGACTCGGTTTCAAAATAAAGAATAAAAAATAGGGCTGGGGGTATAGCTAGGAGGTAGAATGCCCCTAAGTTCAATCCCCAGTACCGCAAAAAAAAAAAAAAAAGTAAATAATGAAACAGAATCAGTGAGATTGTATAATTTTTATAGCTTGCATAGGTTTCCTATATCATACCTAGGAAAAGAAAAAAGAATTGATAACACTATTGCTTACTGTAGATTTGGTACATTATTAACAAGTCTCTTTAAGATATTTAAATGCAGGAAGATACATGGCAAAAAAAAAGGCTGTTTTATTTGAGAAAAATAGAAATTGTATTTAAAAATGACAAAATCCACCATGAAATGTGGACATACACGTGGGAATTTGATAGAAGCAGTATCTATGTATCACAGATAAACTGTACTTTGCTCTATTTATCTTTTAAATTAATACTGAGACCAGACAGATCAGTTTTCAATGTTACTATACTATGTGGCATATAGAGGAAATATAATCCGATTATGTACCTTACAATACAGTATTACTCCTCGTATCCCCAATGTTCCAGAAACCAATATGACAATGAGCACTGTGACTCAATCTTTTAAAGAGAAGAAAATATACTCTCTTTTACAAGGAAGTTATGCATTATACATTTTCCCACTTCTAATGTGATAATAAAGTAGAAAGAGAAAATTAAACCCTTCCTTACTGATTAATCTAAAAAGAACATAGACACATGGAATGAGTGAGCTAACCTGCAGGCTGAGGTTTCAGAGATACTGAAGCTGCACCATGATGTCAGCAGAACAGTAGCTTTGTATTTTTTCCACCCCAATTCAACTTTGGTGACTTATATGAACAACACCCAATTTTAATCACAATCCCTGACCACAACCCCAAGCTCTGTTTTCATCCATATGTTTTTAATACCCTAAAACTCTTCATTACCTATATACTACATAATAAATGAACAATTGTGGATGCTAGGTGTTGTGGTGCATGCCTATAATCCTGATACTTGAAAGGCTGAGTGAGACAAGAGGACCACAGGTTTGAGGTAAGTTTCAGAACTTAGTGAGATCTTATTTGAAACTAAAAAATAAAATAAGCCTGGGCTGGGGCATAGCTCAGAAGTAGAATATCCCTGGGTTCAATTCCCAACACAACAAAAAAGAAAGAATGGAAGGAAGGAAGGAAGGAAGGAAGGAAGGAAGGAAGGAAGGAAGGAAGGAAGGGAGGGAGACAGAGGCAGAGAGAGAGAGAAAGAGAGAAAGGAGGGGGCGGGAGGGAGGAAAATTTTGAAGCTATTGCATATGCTAAAAATTATGCTTACATGGTTCTGTATAATCTTTACAACATTCCTGTGAGGTAAGTATCATCAGTATATTTTCCCTATGAGGAAATGGAAGCTCATAGATATTTAATAACAATAAATATCCCACAAATTATAAACATCATAGCCTAGATACAAACATAGGACTGTACTATTTAAGACCCCATTGCTTTATCTACTAGAGATGAAAACCAAAAACACAACTCATCTATTTTATTAGGCCCAAGGTATGTATCATGAATCATGATTTAGAAAACTTTTTCTATAAAGGGACACATAGTAAATATTTTTAGCTTTGTGAGACAGATGGTCTTTGTCACAACTACTAAAACTGCTGTTATAGAATGAAAGCAGCCATAAACAAATAAATATAGCTATATTCCAATGAAACTTACTCACAAAAATAAGCAGTCAGCCAGATTCAGTCCATGGGATATAGTATTCTGAAACTTATCTCACACCATTCCATGAAATGTTCACTTGATAAAGAATCAAACAAAAATTATTTTACCGATAGAGAATTCATTCATAGAAGTATCTAAGTAGGATGGTTTTAATGTCATTTGTAGGTCCAGTTTTGAAACTTAGATCTGAAGCCCACAATCCCAGCAAGGATACCTAAGAGTGGTCTGGGAATCACTACCAAGCTTTCTCTTTATTAGCACAATCATACTTTCTTACACATTATAGAATAATTTCTTAAAACACAAACTTCTGTACTGTAATATTTTGAGACAAGTTGTGTTGAGAGAGAAAGGGAAAGAGAGAGATGCATGCATAATACCTATATGGACTCATATTTAGCAGATGTGTCTTGTATCTGTAAAATATTTACTTGAGAATTTTTAGCAATGGTCATTTTTGTCAAATAAAAGAGATATTTTCATTTGATAACATTGATGCAGAAGCTTTCTTCAGAACTAAAGTATTCTGTGGAGGAAAAGAGTTACCAGCTGACCCAAATGTTCAAGAAGGCCAGAGGTCCTTTCTCTGATGGCCTAACTTTATGCCTACCTTTTTCAATACATGACCTGTTTGATATATATATATATAAATGTATATATATCATATATAACATGTTTTATATATATACATATATGTATATGTATATATATCATATATAACGTTTTACATATATTAATCATGTATATTATGTATTATAATACTCTTTAATATATGTTACATTATAAATTATATATACACTTATTATTCCTTATCATAATTAAGATATACAAATTCTAATTTCTGATTAATATTTATGAGTAGAGCTATAATGTAATGGAGTTTTCTTCTTATAATCAAATTGAGAATTTACTAAGTATTTTTAAGGTTTCAAACTGGTCTGTTAAATTTTTCATGCATATTTTTTGAATTTGGAGACAAAATTAAGTGTATTAAAGTTGAATTTGTAGGTTTTTTAAATGTAAGCACATTTAGGCCATAGTTCTCATGATTGTGAACAGTCAAGCATGTAGACACATGCATGTGTGTGTATATACAGTGCATACACAAAGTTTCCACTGTGCTTCTCTTTCTCCTGCCTTTGTATATCATTTTGTACTAATTTGTGGAATATTTAGTTACTGAATGCAACATGACATCTTTAATTGACTGTTTAATGTTTTTCATCCAGATAGATTAGAAAATCCATGCAGCTATGAACCATATCTATTTCTTGTTCCTTGTTGTATCTCCAGACACAAAAACAATGTATGAAACATAGGAACTACTTAATAAAGAAAAATTGTTGATCAAACAATTTAAATGACCTTTCTTCTTCATCAGGTGAAACATAAAGGAAAAAATGTACCCTGAACCTCTTTGCACATAAAACCTTCAAAGAGTTAACTCCTAATACCTAATTTCACTTTTTTAGACATACTTTTACGTTTATTTCCTGAAGAGTGCTGAAAACACATCTGCATGAAGGCACACCAAAGTGTAGAATGAGTCTGCCCAGATCGTGTACTTTCTCAAAGTGGAGAATCAGTTTGATTTGTGCAGAAACTGCTCAAGCAAGTTCCTTATAAAGTATCAAGGTTGTCACTTTGGGCTACTGGATCTATAATAATAACTCTTCATCTTTATAGCAAGTACTTACACTTCCAAAGAGTGTCTTCACATCTATTGTCTAATTTTATCCTTAAAAGAACAGGATCTAGTAGGAGACTCAGAATACCTTTTCTGTTTTGCAGATGAGGACAATTCAGGCCCAGAGAAGATAGCTGGTGGAGATGGAATAAAGTTTGACACATAGGGTTTTTTACAGCTGGGTTCATTGCTGTGGTCATTCATTGTATCATGATGTCTCATGACATAATGTGCACACAGCCACAGAAACAGAGTTAACCACTTATGATTTCTAAGAAGACTGAGATGATGAGGATGAAGTTCAGTCACTTAATGATCAACTATCAGGTCACAGACAGCACTGTTGTAAGGGAGACCATGTGATCCAGGGCAAAGCTCATAGGCCTTGGAGCCAGATAAATACTACCTCTATTCTCAGTGTTGGGGCACACTGGCCTTCATCAACACATCTGAAAGAAAGCACTACATTCTGTGGCTACTAGAGATTTGTTTTGAGGACTAAAAATTGTGTGTAAAAGTAGGCAGTTCAGCAACAATCCTATTTTCTGTCTGAGGTTACTGTATCTCTTTCTAATATCCATTTGTCTCTCCCATATCATCCAATATTAGCCATTAGAATCTTATAAGTTGGGTGCTAAGGGTGACTGAGATGACAGAAGGATGCCTGGTTGTGTCATGGGCCTACTTTACTACCCACAGCCAATCTTTGTTCATTTTTTGTCACAAAAAGTAAACACTTTAAGTCACTATTTGTTTCTTTACATGCAAACAAAATTCCTATCTCATTGAGTTAATTTCCATCTATCCTGAATAACACTGCTATAGACTATTTCATCTAGTAAAAATAAATAATATGCTGAAGTTCTCTGGGCCAATGTCTAAACTAAGTACATGACTTAGTCACAAAGTTAATTACTGGTGGAACCAGGCATAGCATTCAGATAAGCATGTCATATCCAAACACAAACTGTTTCTCTTAATTTAGGACCAAATATACTCAGAGTTTTAGTTTGTGACTGGCCAGCTAGGTGACCTTGCCAGATGTGGCCCTGAGGGCTTACTGTGATGTGATACAATTCCATCTTTATAACACTTGTATCAGGTAGGGATGCTATTGTCATGGAGAAGTAATACAAGACATGGAGAGTAAGACACTCCCCAGGAGTGCACATCTAGCGAGGGGCAGCGCAGGGCAGGTTCATATGCAGCTCCACCTACTCCTAAATCCGTATTTCTAATGACTACATTACATTGCCTTGACTTGACATGTAGAATACCAATCCCAATCTCTGCTAACAGACATCTGAGTAGCCAAACCAAAAATTATGGTCAAGAAAGCCTGGATGTTTATTTGTGTACACAGAGCAACCTCTTCTGGTTTAGGATGTGTCCTTACCACACCCCGCTTGCACTCAACTCTGCTATGCTTTAGAGAGCCAAGCCGACTGCCTCCATGAAATAGGATATTCTACTGTGAAGTCACTAATAATGTGACAGATTTCACACAGCTCAAAGAATCAAACATATTCCACAGCCTATTCTTAGCAGTTTCTCAGTGGCAGACACTCTATTTGTGGAAAAGTCCTAGTGTTAACCCCTTAACCCCTAGGAGAGCGAATAAATCAGTTTCTACTATCTGGTACAGAATTATCAGAACTCTCATTTCATTCTTTTTACATTCTCTCATGTTAAGCCCGATAGCAGCAGTTCTGTAGTCTTTCGCCTAGCATCTGGAATATCCATGATCCAGGATATATTTCTGTGGATTTAGAGTCAAAAATGTCATCATATACTGTGACTAAAAATAACATATAATAATAACTGCTGTGAAAGTTCTTTCGCTTTCAGCTCTATTTTTATTTCATTTAAAAATAATAATTTCAGTGCCCATTGCTGTGCCTCTGAGTGCATTTACAAATCAGAGCCATATTTTATATTCTTTTTAAACAAGCAAAACAATAACATTCAAATAATTCAGATCACCTGCCTCTGGCAAAATAATTGTCTGGGCTGCTAGCAAAGAAAGACAGCAATTTTTAAGTGGTCATGAATTGACTCAGAGACTCAAAGAAATCAGTAACCTGGGAGTCTATCTGGTTCAACTTTCCTGTGTTGTACTACCATTTTGTCCATGACCACACACAAAAACATGTAAAATACCCACATGAAATGACTGTCTACCTGGTATTTACCTTTCTTGATGGAAAATTTATCCCCAGTCTTTAATTCAATATAAGGTACTTTTATTTGCCACATTATTGTTGTTTTTATGTTGGAAAGGAATCCTACTCTCAAAAGTTTCTGTTCAATAGCTTTGTTTCTGGGCTTTGTAGCCCATCCATTCTTCTACATATAAACTTTCAGTTATTAAAGATCACAAACATTTTTTAAGGTCTCAAGACTTTTCTTTTTTTGTTTTTTGTTTTTTGTGGGTTTTTTTGCGGTACTGGGGATGGGACTCAGAGGCATTGTACCTCCAAACTATACCCCTAGCCCTATTTTTTATTCTTTATTTTGAAACAGGGTCTCACAAGTTGCGGAGGGCCTCATTGAGTAGCTGAGGCTGGCCTTGAACCTGCGTTCCACCAGTCTCAGCCTCCCAAGTACTAGGATTCCAAGTGCTCACCACCACACCTGGTAAACGTGCTGTGTGTGTGTGTGTGTGTGTGTGTGTGTGTGTGTGTGCACGCACACACACTTGTGCAGGTGTGTATACATATAAAACAACTACAGGCAATTACAATAGAACTTATAGTAGTAAATGTTTAAAGGAGAAGGATATAGAAGCAGAACAAGTTAATATTATATAAAACATAGAGATGTAAAAGTAAATAAGACAAACTTATTTATTGTAGATAGGAGTAGCACCTTGGAGGGTAAATTGGAATTAATTTATTAGTTAAAATTTATGGATTCATAGGTTCAGAAATTCTATTGTTAAGAACTTATTCTATAGATATACTTGAAGTACATAATAAAGTTTGCACAAAGTTACTTAATGCAATACTTTTACATGAGAAAAGAAAATAACCTAACCATGAATCCTTAGGATATATAAATAAATTATGCTGTGAGATAATGACACAGGATGAAATAATCCCATTGGGACTGGAAGACAATAATATCAAAGTATATATTCTAAATAAGATATGAAAATGCATAATTAGATATAGGATATGTTATAATTACTAGAAAAAAATCTCTGAAATATAGGGTACGAAGGGAGACATTTCATCCATCTATTCTTTTGAACATTAAATTTCATAAAATATGAAACATTACCTACTCCACAAACTAATAATTTACTTATTTTTATTTTTTAATTGGAATAAATTGCATTTTCAGGATTTTATTTTATTTTTTTACTTTTTTTTCATTCATTGTAATTATACTCCATACTGAGGCATAGAGTAGTAAGAATATATATGCACAAAACCCATGATCAGAATTCCTCTGGGTCTCACCCCTCCCTCCTTTTCCCCAGCATGTCTTTGAGATTGGCATTGGTAGTTTAATGTATGTACATAGCACTATCTAAATTGAGTAAAGTAATCCAGGTGTGGTGGTACATGCCTGCAATCTTAGTATTTGGGAGGCTTAGACAGGAGGATCACAGGTTCAAAGCCAGCCTCAGCAACTTAGCAAGGTTCTGGCAACTTAGCAATACCCTGTTTCCAAATTTTTTTTTTTTTTTTTTGGCGGTACTGGGGATTGAACTCAGGGACATTCTACCTCCGAGCTATACCCCCAGCCCTATTTTTTATTCTTTATTTTGAAACCGAGTCTCACTAAGTTGCGGAGTGCCTCACTAGTTAGCTGAGGCTGGCCTCGAACCCGGATCCTCCAGTCTCAGCCTCCCGAATGCTGGGATTACAAGCGTGCGCCACCACGCCCGGCTTCTGTTTCCAAATTAAAAAAAAAAAAAAAAAAGTATGAAGGTACTGAAGGTATAGCTCAGAGGTAGAATGCCCTTGGGTTCAATTCTCAGAACCACCAATAAAGAAAGAAAGGAAAGAAGTGAGAGAGAGAGGGAAGGAAGAACATAGAGAGGAGGGGTGAACTAGGATAGCATAGAAGCATATCAAACTCTGATGAAGAATCCAAGAAAATTTTGAAAAAGACACAGTGATAATATAAAAGAGGTCAAACAAGATTTGAAATACATTTTCAATTGTCTAATAAAGAATCAAGTGGTATAGTACAAGTTTCAGAGAAGAGGGAGTGCATCAATTCATCCCCTATAGTACCTGTGCTCACAAGCAAGAACAGAACACAGGACTGGAGTCTCAGCATGTGACGGCCATGGAGAATGTCGGGGCATTTGCACTGAGTGGGTTCACCTCAATCCCAAGCCTGAGCAGGAGTTAATATTGATCTATCCACCCACAAAAAAGGATTGGGGCCCAGAACTAAATGGAATACTACTTATATAACTTTACTAAAACTGCCTTCAAAAGGCTGAGAGTTAACTCAAAAAACATCTTTAGTTCCATCTTTCATATTGAAATTGAAGAACATCTGGATATTGTGAAATTAATTATGTTTCATTTCCTTCCTCTTAAGCCAGATACTGTGTCCTCAATGTCTTATTCACCTATTACTGAGTTTTCAACACACACACACACACACACACACACACACACACACACACACACACACTAATCAAGCTGGTTCGGGAGCTGGTTTAGATCATGGCTCAAAGAACAGTGCTCCAAACCCACAAGTGTCTGTGGAGTACAAAAAAAAAAAAAAAAAAAAAAAAAAAGTGAGTGAGCATTCTGTCAGTCTGCTCCTAAGCAAGGCAGAGAAATCTGCCAGCTATGTAGAGGAAATAGATATATTTCTAATCTAAATTTATTCGTAAAGCATTCTCTCAGGGTAACACTAGTTATTAAATCTCTAGTTACATTTTGCAATTGAGCAAGACTTGAAATGAATGAGCATAAGAATCAGGAATTATAATTCCTTTCATTCTGAAAATGTAATTGCCTCCAGTGTGCTGCGCTCTTTACATTTGAACTGTGGGCGGAGAGACTGCTGGATGTGTGTCAAACTTTCAGCTTAATATTGTTTTATTGGTTTTTACTATTAATGCATGTTTCCGTTCTCAGTCATTTGCCAAAGTTTAAATTATAGCTATCATAAATCCTTCACTTTGAACATTTCATAAAATATTTCTTCTTCAAGTCATCATGCAATGCTCGATGTGGCGGGGGTGGGAGCCCAGGGGTGTATGCGGGGGGGGGGGGGGGGCAGAATCTCATCTTCTGTGCTTGCTATTCAGAAGCATCTATCACAACTGCATTAAAAGTATCAAAATATTTAAATTCTTCACTGCTCCCTTTTTGCTTGACTAGCTCTAGAACGCATGTTACAGAAATCAAAATCAATGTCCTGCATGTAAGACTTAAAAAAAAAAATGCCGTTTGAGAAGATAATGAGAAATCACTTCAAAAATAGAATATGTCTTCACTGTGTCATTTCTTATCATGAGGCCCTTGATCCTCATGAAGGTTAGACAAAGATTTTTACAGAATTTAGGGTTTATTACATTAGAATGTTTGATAGCAAAACTTGCTTCCCCATGATATGGCCTCTCTCTCCTTCCTCTGTGGTCCAGCCCAGAGCTGGGTTACCTATTTGATTTCTTCATAATTTTTCCACCTGCCACTTTCTGTTACTGTCTCAACTATTGACTGAAAAGGGAGAGCTGTTGCTATCGTATTCTTTTCTCAGCCACCTGGAAATACTAAAATCCTGCATTACACTCTTTCTTTTTTGATAAAAGTATACAGCAGACTCTGTTAGGATGACAGGATGTTTTAGGAGGTTTGAAAGAAAAAAAATAGGTATTATTGCCTAAATAGAATGACCCTACAGTGTGCATGCCACTGGAGTAAAATAAATTGGATGAGATAAAGTTAATAATATCAAACTTTTCCAGTTCTCCCCTCTTTGTCCCAAAAAGATGGTTTGAAGGAATGACACCTAAACACATATTCCAAATTAAATCATGATAATTTGTGTAGGCACAAAGAAAACAAAGGGTATGAATTTTCTTACAATAGAATGAGGAAGAAATTTGTTAACAGCAGTGAAGAAAGAAATCTTGATTATTATTCTCTAACACTAGCATTCTGAATAGCATACATCAATAAAGGAGAAGGGAAGAGTCTTAACTTTTTTACAATTCACACATAATAAGCACTTCTCAATTCCTATATAAATATTTATTAAGCAAGTCCATAATATTTAAGGTTGTTTGCCTTTTTCATTGTTAATAGCTTTAGAATTGTTGGTGAAATTAAATAGGATGCTAAGGGTATTATATTCTAATATGAAACAGCCAATAAAAGAAGGAGGAATGAAGCAGCAAAAGCAAATGTAATTCTAAGCAACTGTCAGGATGTTTAAACACACTTTTACCAGAAATAAGATAGCAGAGACAATTTTCATTAAAAATAAGGATTTTCTCTCACAATTCTTTGTGCCTTTTTTTTTTTTTTAGTATTTAATACATCTAACAAATATTTTTGAGCCCCAATTTTGTTACCAGGAAGCAAGAATCAAATATTTCTATTTAGATTAATGTGCAAGCAGATCCTGACTAGCCAGTCTGAAAATAATAATAATAATAATAATAATAATAATAATAATAATAATAATAATAATAATAAATGACCAACATACATTCTAGTAAAAAGAGTCACTGACCTTCAGAATCTGGGTTTGTTATTTTTTATTCTGTTTATTTTTCTTCAATTGGTTATTAGGAACTCCATTTTTCCCCCGAGTTGGTTCTTTTAGTTGCTGAGAAACTATGTAAAAATAGTATAAAAATAAAAGATTCAGTCCAAATGTTTCCTGGTTATTTACTTGCAAAGTTATATAAGAGAGAAAGATACTTGATACCCTTGAAATAGAAATATTCTTACCTATGTTAGCTCTTAAATTACATTTTATACAAGAGCAACATGGTAGGCCAATAAATATAAAATGGCAAAACAAGAAGAAAAAAATAAAAAAAAAAAAAGAGCTCTGGCCTATTTAGACAGGGAGGAGAGAATGTTTATCAGTTTTATAAAGGACTTGTCATGACGTCACGTCATGACAATAGGGAATTCATTTTCATGTATATTTCATTCTAGCAATTAAACACTATGAAAATTTATCCTAAACATAGAAATAGACAAAGGATATAATTGGAGGTATTTTTCAATACAGTGCTGAGAGTAGCCCAGCAGTTCTGGGAATTGTCTGATTTTCTGGGATATGTATTTTTGACTATAAATTCCCTATGTTTACACTTATATTTTATACTTCTTTGTCTTAGCAATTAATTTGTAGAAAATTGATAGTAATACATATACTTTTTGTCTAATAGCATCACAAATAATCCTTCACTAAGGGCATTGGGAATGATTCTTCAACAATTGAAATGCAAATGCTTTGTGTACTGGAAAAAAGTAACCTAAATGTAACTACTTCTAGTCAACATTAACCTTTAACCAGTTATATATTTATTAGAAAATTCATTTTAGCATTTGACTTACTATAAAAAATCAATTCCTCAAATTCTTCTTTAAACCAGGTTTATCACTTACTGATTTCTTTCATTACAATGAAATTAAAACTTTAACATGTTCATTTTATATTGTTATGAGAGACATATTTTCAACTTTTGGAAAATTTACTTTAACATTATTGCTAACAAAAGCCTCAACTAATAAAATAGCCTCCAGTGATGAGAACAGGAACAAAAGACTGATAATAGGAATACAAAATAAGCTGGCAGGCAAATAGGAAATACTCAAATTAGAAAGCAAGAGAAAGCTGCAGAATTAAACCACTGTTCACTTATAAGTTACAAATGGCAACAATTTTGCAGTCTGAAAGGGAATAATGATACCTGGATGAGATTATTGTTCATAAACATGTGACAGTCACAGGTGAGTATGGACACGTAAATAAGCAAAAAGTAAGAACTTCATTTCAATAAGTGTCAATTTATTGACTCAATGTATTCCAGGTACTGTGCTATGTCTAGGAAATTCCAGATTTTATGACTCAGCGTTCCTCATTTCAAGAGTCTAAAAACGGACTAAACACACGTAATTATAATTTAAATATGATTACGTAGCAAGAATTCCCACTGAACATGAACTAAATATCATCCTAATATGAACATGCTAGTTCGATGTATTTGAGATTTACTTGCAAATATATGTGAGAAGAGGAAATTCTAATTTACAAGCACTTAAACTTAGGAACAATAGTGAGTAGTCTGTGATGTCTTCATAAATTGGATCTGTAAGTATAATAAACCCATTTTGTATATATGTGGTACTGGGAATTGAATACAGGTACAGTCTACCTCTGAGCTACACCCCCAGTTGCTTTTATTCTTTATTCTGAAATAGGGTCTTGCTAAGTTACTCCATGCTAGCTTCAAATCTATGGTCCTCCTATCCTAGCCTCTCAAGTACACAAGCATTCACCACTCTGCCTGGCTCAGTAAACAAATTTCTTAAAAATTAGGGCATTATTTTAAAATAATTAGCTTTTCAATACATAATTACTAAATGTTAAAAAGATAAAACATTCAATACCAGAGTGAAAACATGCCAAAATTTAATTAACTCAGTAAGAGAAAAACCTGATGAGAAGGATATTTAAAAGACTAGCTTAACAAGTTTGCAATCCCACCAACAATGTATTAGGGTTCCCACTTCTCCACACCCTCGCCAGCAGGTGTTGTTGTTCATGTTTTTTATGATTGCCATTCTGATTGGAGTTAGGTGAAATCTCAGGGTAGTTTTGATTTGCATCTCCCTGATTGCCAATGATATGGAATATTTCCTCATACATTTATTGGCCATTTGTATTTCTTCTTTTGTGAAGTGTCTATTTAGATCCTTTGCCCATTTTTTGATTGGGTTATTTGCTTTCTTAGTTGC